>CM026569.1:31899180-32099078 GCA_015143295.1 Tetracentron sinense | reverse complement strand
AGAAGGGAAGAAGAATAAAAAGAGAAGAGGTAGGCCTCTTCCCTTTCACTATCTCCCCCCTTCTGGCCTCCCCCTTCTCTATCTTTCTTTTTCTTGCTCATTCCTAATTCGTATGTAACAGTGGACTTCTTTTTGAACTTTTTTGTAACACTCACCTCTGCCCAACAAATCGTCGATCAACAAGGAGTACTTAAAGAGCATCATTTGTGTGCCTACCAATTGACTTTTAGCTATATTAATGCAAACTTTACCAATGACAAGCTGATGATCCTCCAACAAACTTTAAAATCCAAGATACAAGCTGAAGCATATCTGCTCATTTGGTTAACAGCTCTATCTAAAAATCATTCGGGGATGAAAACTTCTATAAATATAAGGACGTCTCAACACCTTCTGAAAACTCTTCCAAATGAAGATGTAAAACGCAAATCTCGATCTGTTAAATTATTTTTTTTTTTTTTTTTTTTTTTTTTTTTTTTTTTTTTTTTTTTTTTTTTTTTTTTTTTTTTTTTTTTTTTTTTTTTTTTTTTTTTTTTTTTTTTTTTTTAGATATAGGAACCCCCATGAAGTTGATCACTTCCTTGACATAAAGTTTTATCAACTTCATATATGGTGTAGGTAGTAAGACTATGAAGGAAAGAAATATTATTATTGTGATTGTTGGTTTGAAGGCCTTCAAAGGTATGCATGGGAGGCAAAACATGATGTCTTCATCATCTTCTCCAACATTTTCATTCCCTAGGGAAGACATTTTACTCAATCCCTGACCTCGGTGGCATACAAATCCAAAGGCGTCAACATCTTTGTGGCTATATATTAAATGTTGTAACTGCATTTGCATTTACTGGAAGGGTATTTGATATTTTTTTTTGGAGGAAGCTGGGAAAGGGCTTTGATATTCTCTTCATTATTCAGTTTAAGCGTCTTTTGTGTTTGTGTTTGGTTCATTTTCTTGTTGTTGTGTTGTAGTAGATGGGGATACATTGCACCAAGGGAACCTTCAGCCGGAGATGTGATTAATAATATTGTGGAGCGTGGAATGTCTTTTATGCAGTGGAAGCCTATACATCTGGGGGTTTCTAATACGGAAGACGGTAGGCCAAATGGGGGGACTACTCATGGAAAAATGTAAGACAAAGTTACATTATCCCCAAACCATCACATTCTCCACCTTTCGAGTGTATGTTAGCATCACACAGTTCATGTCATAAAGGTCACAATTTCATAAATTGCAAGGGGTTGAATGAGTCGGAATATGGGGTCAGGTTTAAAGCGGTTAGGGGCTGTCATTAGAATAAGATAAGATCTGTATGAGTAATATGTGAATTATTGTTTAATCATTGGTTGTATCAAATATCAATCACATTAGGGAAGTATGTTATAATTAAAGAACAACTTGGAAATTTATTTCGCTGTCCCAGTCACATAATTATAAACGAGTAAGAAAATATCATTTTAATAATATAGAGAAAGAAAAAACATAATCAAATTGAGCACTTTGGCAAACTAAAAACAAGAAACAACAACTATAATAGAGTTAATAAGTACTATGATGAAAACTCTCCTGCCCAAATGAGAGTACCATATCCAATATAGCAGAGAAACAGTGCAAGTATGCGATCAGTATCAAATAAACACTTTCGTAGTTATAAGGATATGTGTTGGATTCCGGTATTGTCACTCATGTGTGGCAAGAGTGTAATAGAACGACCAACTCTCTAGCTCGGTTGGTACTGATTTGTCTAGATTTTTTTGTCCAACAAGAAAAGAGTTGTGGAATATAGAAGTGGAAAAAAGAGACCATATGGTGTGAAAAGTTTACATCAGGTTAACCTACCAATTAGACACTTTGTCTCTCATCATTGGTGAGGGGAGAATATGTCCCTTTTGGTTTTGTATGAGTTGCTAAAGGATTGCTTGAGGTAGCCGCCTTACTCGCCTGGGCGACAAATGGAAAAACTGGGCCCAAACAACCTATACAAAAAAAACGCCTTTTAAATGCTCTAAAATCCATCTAGGACCTCAAAGCTTTTTAGAAACCCCTCTTTAAGTTGTGTTTATAATTGAAATAATGTAGGGCCTTATAAATTATATATTTACTTATTCTATGTATTTGTTAATTTTATTGGGCATAACAGAGAAGAGGGAAAAGAATAAAAGAGAAGAGGTATAGGACCTCTTCCTTTCAGCCCATCGCCCTCTTCTTTGTCTTTCCTTTCTATTCATTCCTAATTCGTATTAAAACAGTGACTATTTGACTATTTTTTTAACACAAATCTCCATTTACCCCCTATCCCCTCTATCCTTCCAATTCTTGGCTGTCTTGTAGAGTGTATTCTCTATTGCCCCTTCAACATTATGTAGAATACTTGTTATTGTATTTATTTTTGAAACTGGAAAATTGCCCTTTATTGATCACAGTAGACCTATCTAAATGATGGTTATATCGAAATGCACATTAACAATTGGATTTTGTATTTCTACGAATTACAAGAGCCTTAATTTCAGGGAAATGCAGAATATACAAATCTAATATTGAGGAAATTTTGTGTTTCAAAGAGTTCAATCAGCGACGCCTCAGGAGGGATCACCTCAGGCGTCCATTGGGCCTTCACGTCAAGTCGACTAGTAGACCATGAAACCATGGTTACCTCATTAGTTCTTATAGCTTCTAATTGCACTCAAAACAACTTAGTTGGAATTTTTTTCAAAAACTTGTACATCAATGCATGCACATGAAGTGACATCACATTACTGTTTTCTCAAGTATCCCCAAGATCCTTCCCAACATGTCTTAACCACAACAAACGATTTTTGAACCAACATGTTGACTTGATTGTGTACTTCATGAGATATGTTAAGCAATCTTGATTGGGTTTAGTTGTTCTTAGGTAAAATTTAGTCAGTTTCATTTTTCGTTATTGTTGCTATTTTGAAGTGTTACTATTTTGGTAGTTTTCTATTTAAAATTAGCATGATTTTATTTTGGGTGTACGGTACTAAATTGTATTAGCAATTTTTCATTTATAGTTTGATTATATCAATTAGTATGATTTTCATTTTAATATGATTAGGCCTGTCAAAAAAGCCCTAGTCAAAGGGTACCCAGCTCGACCCGGCCCTTCCAAACCCGCCAAAGCCCGACCCTTCTTCGGCCCTTGGGCCGGGTAGGGCCCAAAACCAAGAAACCATTCTTCAAAAGGGCTGGGCTAGGGTTGATCCCTGTCCGGCACTTCCAGGCCCGGCCCTCCCTCCCCTCTTTAAGAATACTTAATTGAAGTTCTAAAATTATTAATATATCCCTCATTAATGATATTAACATAGGATATATTCATAAATTCATAACCAATTCTCTTTATATACTATTTTTTCTTGGAAGTCATCACAAATTTTTTCACGAGTTCAATATGTTGTATGATTGTTTCATGTATTTGAATGATTTTCTTAAACAAAATCTCACTCTCTTCTAGCCCTTTGGCACGGCCCAGCCCGGCCCTAGCCCTTGAGGGTAGGGCTAGGGCCCAATCAACCCCGGCCCTTGAAGGGCTAGGGCTGGGTTAGGGCCTTACTCTTATAGGGAAGGGTAGGGCTAGGGTTGACCTCGACCCTGCCCCTACCTGGCCCTTTGACAGCCCTAAATATGATATCCTTAAATAGTATGTCATTATTTTAAGAATTATAATAGGGTTTTAGAAAGTAGGTAACCGCATTTGGCGGGTGTCTAAGGGTGCCTAACACATTTCCTACAAGTGGATTTCTTACCTAGAATTTCTTCTATTTCCAACAATCAAAATCTTTCGCTCACAATACTATTTTTCAAAGTGTTACACAAGCTACTAACTTGTACACTTGTGATTTATGACATAAAATTTTGCACAACTTTTCCCATCTATTAAACTGACAGATCGGGATTTTGAAAAGTTTTAGACTATCTGGCAACTTGAGATGAGGATTCATGTCATAAGGCGACGTTTGATAAAACTTATCTGATAAGTGCTTTTTAATTAAGTTTTAAAAATTAAGAACTATTTGCAATGATAGAATGGTCCAAAAATCGGCATTGTCCATGTATGTAAAATAAGTTCTTTTTAAAAATACGCTTTAGATTGCTTATTAAATAGTAGTACAATCACTTATTGCTAAAATATTTAGACACTACTAAAGTATTATCAAACAATCTTATTACTAAATAAGAGATTAATTTAATAGAATAAGTCAATAACTCTAATTATAAGTTTCATTCCTAATTTGTCATCCAGATTTATTTCATGGCTTCTAGCCGCATGTACAACCATTCAATACTATTTGTTATAGCATTCAAAGGGTGTACTGGGTCACTCTGGTTTTGATATTTAACCCATTAAAGGGTCATCCCAACCCTGGCTTAACCAGTTCGACCCACCGGTCTGGTCTGGATTTCAAAACATTGAACTAGAGTGTTCTTAAAAAAAGGATGAAAATCCAGAAAATCCCAAATTTAATGGGCCTTTTATGCACATGATCGATACAAATAGATACATGAAAAATAAGTAGAAAGTATATAGTACTCTCTCTATACACAAAAAGTTAGTTCAACTTTACATGGAAATTAATAATTAAGAATCACTATACATGACTTTACATGGAAAGTTATAATAAGAATCATTGTACATGGAAAGTTAAAATTAGAATCCGAGTTTAGATGAAAAATAGTAGTACCTCCTCTGTCTATATGAGAAGTAGTAATAAGAATCTCCTCCACATTGAAAGATAACTTTCCAATTTGGTCACACAGAAAGATTTGACCTATAATATGCTAGCTTATAAATACTTAATATCCTAGAAAATCAAATAGGGAATTTGAGAGTGACGTTTTATGAGATGAAGAAATAGGGGAAATACAATCACATCTTCAATAGTAAAAGGCCCCATCATCTTCCTTTATATCTCCACGAATTTTTTAGAAACATTAACCTTCTTTTATGACGGTGGGGGTGTACTCTTGTTTTTGTTTATTCTCTTTCCTTTACATTCGGATAGGGTTATAGAAATATTTTTTATCTTTTGAGAAAATGTATACAAAGGAAGAGAAATTTCAACAACAATAGGATAATTATGATTGGATCAATGATTACCAGAAGTCTAGGGCATGGGTCCAAGCAATGTAGTTTTGATTTTTTGGTAAACTAGTAATTTTTATTCAAGAGTCAAGTTTTCAATGTATGGCGAGAAGAACTTCAAGTCGTAAGCCCAAAGCTTTAGCCATAAGAGAAGAGATCCCAGACGTGGCAAAGAAACCAAAACCAAGCTGAATGTTTATATTTTGGGAATTTATGGAATGTGTTTTACAATGTAGAGAGCGTTAGTTTTTTTTTTGGCAAAGAAACCAAAACCAAGCTGAATGTTTATATTTTTGGAATTTATGAAATGTGTTTTACAATGTAGAGAGCGTTAGTTTTTTTTTGTTTTGAATTGATGGTTTAGATGCTTGCATTGGTTATGTTCTTCAAATTTTTTTTGTTGTGATTGTTTGCATCCTAGAATAATGTATATCATGAATTTTGTATTGAAATCGGTTGCATAATACTCCATAGTTCTAATAATATAATATCTATACAAAGACACAATGAGGGAAATCTGAGTGGCTTGATTGATTTTTAATTTTCTTAACTTTTTTTTCAATCGGTTGCATTACCCTTTATTTTCTTTTTTAATCGGTTAGCTTCAATGATTTAAATATGAGTTTCTTTTAAATTGTGAAAGTATTATAAAACATTATGAAATTTGTAATTTTCTCTTAATTGTGACACCCGAATTATTTGTGTGTGTGTGTGTGTGTGAGTGTGTGTTTTCAATGTGTTTTTGTTATACAAAAATGGTTGGCATGGTAAACACATGATTACTTTTAGATTTAGGTTAAATGATTACTTTATATTTAACTTGATTGTTGCTATGGCCAGGACAATGACCCTTCCAGATGTGTCACAACCGTCTTGAATACATGTTTGAAATTCTACAATGAGGTTGGCTCAATGTCAATCCATAACCAGAGAAAGAATGACCATAACTTGTGCATTAATCTCTTTTGTCAATTATTACATTTCACATTTCTTTAGAAGCTACAAGGGCCACGAATGTTACATTACTTAAAATGATGAAAAAATAAATATGATAAAAAAATGATAGCAAATGATCTAATTATAAGCTCTTATTCCCGTTTTTATCAAAATAGGCTTTTAAGCTGTAATTACTTTTTTTCCCTAACCAAAGGGGCTCATTTTAAGAGTGTTTTTCAGATAAGAGTTACCAAATACCCTTATAATTCTATGACAAATCTACTTCTTTTCAATGCTCCATTAAGATATGACCAACCAATCTAATGATCCAGATCGAGAGGATGATAGATCTCTGATGACTACAATTTAATTTCTCTTTCCGATTTGCTCAATTTTTTTTATTTTTTGGGTATGAAAAATACAGTTAGGCCACAACTCTTATTAGTTGTGTTTTGGGATGTCAACGGGCCAGCCTGGGTTGGGCTCAAGTTGGCCTAATTGCAGCCTATTTAATAAACGGGCTTAACAGGTGGACCAAACCCACCCTATTATTAATTGGGCTGGGCTGGTCCGGTTTGGGCTCGATCCTTCGCGGTCTTTGGCGGGCCAATTTAATTGGGCTTTATGCAAACTTGGACTGTCTTACAAGTTTTTATGGACGGGCTAATTTTAATTGGGCCTTATACGGGCTTGGGGTGGACAATGCACTTGAATTAGAGAGATCTCCGATGTTAATACGGGTTTGTCTTCGAGGAAAAAAAAAAATCTTCCTTTCCGACTCCAATCAAGCTAGAACTGAATCCTGCCAGTTCAGAGAAGAAGTTATTAGAAAAGAAAAGAAAAGTCTATCAGTTTCCGATCTACCTTGACTCCTCTGCCATGGACAACAAGAGAAAACCTCGGGAGCTCTACTAATTGTCGTCCCTGGCCTCCACTATCGACTTTTCACCAGCACCAAAAAGCAAAACCCCTTTTCGCCTCTCTCTCTCTCTCTCTAAATAGATCTTTATTTGCAAAAGAAAATGGAAAAATAGAAAGGAGTAGGAACCGTTGTGATATAGGGAGGCAGAAGAACATTATAACAAATTGCAGTGGGCCCACCAAGTTGTTTGGAGGTCAATAGGTTAGTAAAACGGAATCTCCAAATTCTCAATAATATATCGTTGGAGTTAATTGGGAGTGCTAATGATACATTACCCATTCTTTTTTCATCTTTCTTTAGAGAGCGATGCTATGTCAACTTTCCGGTTGTCCACTTTCCAATAGTTTTTCCTATTTCTAAATAAAAAAACAAAACAAAAATGATGGGTCCAACAAAATGTGTCATACTATTTTGTCTTCTTCAACAAAAATTGGGGAGAGTGGACATAGCATTGCTCTTCTTTAGAAGCTGTAAGGGCCAAGAATGTTACATTACTCAAAATGGTAAAAAAAATATTTTATAAAAATCACGACAAATGTCCTTATTATAAGCTCTTATTCCCGTGTTTGGTCAAACATGCTTTTAAGCAATAATTACTTTTCTTCCCTAACCAAACCAAAAAAGGGGCTTATTTTAAGAGCTACTTTTTTTTTCTAGATAAGACTTACCAAATACCCCATTATACGACAAATCAACTTCTCTACCATGCTCCATCCAAAAAAAAAAAAAAGATATGGCCAACCAATCGAATGATCCGGATCGAGAGGATGAGACCTCTAATGACTACAATTTAATTACTCTTTCTAATATGGTCAAGATTTTTTTTTGGGTTTGAGATGTGTTAGTATCTGTTCATGTGTTAGTGGGTTAGAGAACCTAAACCCTGATTAGATGTGTTTGTATACATTCATGGGTTCCTGAGTCAAATGGTGAGCTCATCAACCATCACACCATAACTAATGAGAATTAATCCCAAACCTTCGAGAGATTCCGGTACAAGCAAGCAAAATTTGCGCAAGATTCGTGAGGCACAAATCTTTTATTAGGACCTTAACATGAATTTCAAGACACACCAGTACCATTCACAAGATGCCACCTATGAATGTGCACCAACATGACAACAATTATGAGACAAAAATATTAATTTTTTTGTTATTCTAAAAAAAAATTGTGTTTGGTCTAAGGTTCATTGTAATTGGAGCTGATGGAGGAGATAAAAATGTAAATGATTTTCCCTTGATTGTCCCTTTTGTTCAAGATTGCTTTCTAAATAACCATACTTTGGAAATTATTTGCTAAAGAGGCCGATGAGCATTTTCCCATAGTTCAATTTACTAAAAGTCCACTACCATTACCATTTAAAAGAAGATTTTCATTTAGTTTTAGAAAAAAAGAGGGATAGAGGGATTACGTGCGTTCATGAGAGGGAGAAATTTCCAGCCCAAACGAAGCCCATTCGAAGCTCCTTACTCCCCTCAACTTTCCCTCCAATGAAGCTCCATGCTTATTCTTTTTTGTGTGAAAGTACTTGTTTGATTGTTCTTGATTTATATTTACCATAACCTAAAAATTTATGTTTGATTTTTCTTCACCTCCTTTGTTAATATACCTTTTGATTAATGGGAAATGGGTGTTTTAAGATGGTTTTAATAGGAGTATCCCTGAAGAAAAATGAAAAATCTCGATTTTTAATAGAGTTATGTGTAGGGTCGATACACGTAGATACATGGAAAGTATATAATACTATCTCTATACATGGAAAGTTATAAGAAGTATTCAACTTTACATAGAAATTAAGTTATAATAAGAATCATTGGACATATTTACATCAGAATCCTCTCTAGAGTCTTAGATGGAAAATAGTAAGGGAAATGATTGAATGCACTTGAGGGCATGTGCTCTAGAGTGCTAGACCATCCAATCCAAAAAATCCAATGGTCTCCAATACATGCATTAAACGGTGGGCACCATGCCATCAATGTTGAGGCCGTTGGATTTTGGATTGGATGGCCCAACAGTCGGGGGCACAAGCCCACGAATGCATTCAATCACTTTCCAAATAGTAATAGCTCTTTTATTAATAAGAATCCCCTCTACATGGAAAGATAGCTTTCCAATTTGATTACACAAAAATATTGACCTATAATATGCTAGCTAGCTTAAAAATACTTAATATCCCCCAAAACCAATCAGACACGCCATTGTAGATTTGAGAGTGAGGCTCTATGAGATAAACAAGTAGGGAAATACACTTCCATCTTCATCAGTGATTCTACCATACTTGGGGAAATCGATAACCATGATCGGATCAATGATTTACCATAAGTTCTGGCCTTACATGCATCAATGGTGACCCTACTCAGTGATTTTACCATAATTGGATTCTCGATTGGACAACACACAACTCGAGTGCTCAGTCACTTTCCTTTTTCTTTTATTGGACTTCTGGACCAAAAGGGAGCAACGAGGTTGTTGCTTTTACTTCCTTAATCTACTCCAAATGTGGTGTTTTGGTAGGAGATGTGGTAGATTTATATGTATTTAAACTTTTTTGGGTTCAATGAAAGGTAAGTTGAGTCTTATCCAAATACTGATCTTAGTAGTAACTGTTGTAAATTCAAAATTGCGCATAAGAATTAGAAATAATGGAACAAAGTTGTGTAATGATACAAACTGGGCCGAATTCATATAAGAAATCACGTAACAGAGTTGTGAATATATATCATACAATTGGGCCGAAACCATTTTTCTCGCATCAGTAATACATGCTTGAGTTGAAAAGCTGGGGTCATTGTCCAACGAGGTTAGTTTAAGTTGATTGGCATTATAGCCATAACTTGCTCAACAATCTATTTTGTCAATTTTAATTAACCTGTCTTTAGATGTTGCATGGGCCAAAAATGTTACATTACTCAAAATGGTGAAAAAAGAAATATTTTAAAAGAAAAACTACAGAAAATGCACTTATTATAAGCTCTTATTCATGTGTTTTATCAAACAAATTTTTAAGCTATATTTAAAAAAAAAAAACCAAAGTGGCTTATTTTAATAGCTAGTTTTTTAAAGATACGAGTTACCAAACACCCCCTTATAATCCTATGAAAGACCTACTTCTCAGCTATGATATAGACTTCTAACGAATGCAAGTTAATTAATTGCTCTTTCTAACAAGATTTTTTTTTCTCTTTTTTGGGTAGGGAAAATACGGTTAATTCGGCTGCAACCCTAACTAGTTAATATCTGTTTATGTGTTAGTGGGTTAGAGAGCCTAAACCCCGATTACCAGTATTTGTTCATGTGTTAGTCGGTTAGAGAGCCTAAACCCCAATTTTCTCATGTGAATGAATCCCAAACCATCAGGAGATACACACTGCAACCAATACAAGCAAGCAGAATCTACTCGATATTCATGAGCACAAATCTTTTATTAGGACCTAGGTGATTGGTATCGTTCCCGCGGAACAATTTCTTGTTCCGTTTCTCGAAATGCATTTGTTATGGCGCGTTTCTTTCGCAATCAAAACAGTTTTTAAGGAACTTAAAAATGTTGATCCTCTATACAGAAGAGAATGATTTCTCTCGGGCCTGATAAATAAAAAAATCGAGCATTAAGGCTTTGTCATAAAAAGTAAAGAAGAAAAAGTGTACAAGTTGAGAAAGACTTTGTATGACCTAAAACAAGCACCATTGACATGGTATAGAGGTTGATCCTTACTTCAATGAGAGGAGTTTTAAAGAAGCATGAACGAGCCAACCTTGTACATCAAAACTCAAGGTAAAAATGGTTTTCTTATTGTTTCTCTTCATGTTGATGATTTGGTGTTACTAGTACTGATGAAAAAATGATTGAAGAATTTAAAAAGGAGATGATGAAAAAATATGAAATAAGTGATTTGGGCATCTTGCATTACTTCTTAGGAATTGAAGAGTATCAATAAGAAAATTGTGTTTTTATTTGCTAAAAGAAGTATGCAAAAACTTTCATTAAAAAACTTAGAATGACAAATTATAAATCGGTAACTACACCTTTGATTGCTAATGAAAAACTATTGAAAGAAGAAGAAAGTAAAGAAGTTAATGCATCTCTCTATAGAAGCTTGGTTGGAAGCTTGTTGTACTTGAAAGCTACAAGACTGGATACTATGTTTGCTACTTGTTTGTTATCTCAGTTTATGCACAAACCAATCCAAATACATTTTAGAGTAGCCAAGAGAGTGTTGAGATACATCCAAGGTATGCTTGAATTTGGAATTATGTATGAATGAATGAAGTGTTGATGTAAAGTTGTTGAATTTTGTGATAGTGATTGGGCCGGATGTGTTGATGATATGAGAAGTACTTCCGGGTATGCATTTTCTCTTGGTTCGGTCATATTTTCATGGGCATCCAGGAAGCAACAAACCGTGGCTGAATCATCCACTGAGGCTGAGTATGTTTCAACATAATTGACAACTTCTCAAGCAATATGGTTGCAAAGAGTTTTAGAAGATATTGGTGTAAAACGAGGAGAAGCAACTCATCTCTTATGTGACAACAAATCCGCCATTGCAATGTTAAAGAATCCCGTCTACCATAGCCGCACTAAGCACATTGTCATCAAGCATAATTTCATTAAAGAGGCAGTGGAAGATGATAAGATTCAACTCAAGTATTACAAAACTGATGACCAAGTGGCGGACATCTTCACGAAGGCACTTTCCAAAGATAAGTTTCAATATTTTAGAGAAATGTTGGGTTTTCAACAACAAGGAATTAAAGAAGAGTATTAAAATATGAATCCCTTTTTTTGTCGTTTGGTTACAAGTTTTTATTTATAACTCTTTTGTTATGTTTGATGTTGCCAAGTATATGCCTAGATAACCCCTTGTATTTATGTATTTGTGCTGGAATCTTCTAAAAGAAGAGACAGAAAAACAGAATTGAAGAAGTGGCTACGAACAACCTCTGTTTCGAGCTGGAGAGCTGCTGCCCCCCCTGTCTCTATTGCTCCCTCTCCCAATCACTCGAATAATCGGTTTCTTCTTCTTAAAATTATCTTGTGGCTGTAATGTACAACCAACACTGGGTGTCCTGATGATCGTAAATCTACAAGAGGTTATGTCATCTACTTTGGTCCTAATTTAGTCTCATAGATTATGTAAACAGGCCTATATTGCTCGGTCTAGCACAAAATCTGAGTATTGATCTCTTGCAAACACTAGTACTATGTGGATTCAATACTTGTTAAAAATTTGGTGTGATAATATTGGGGCCACATATCTCATGGCCAACCCTGTGTTTCATGCACATACTAAATGTGTGGAAATTGATTCTCATTTTGCTCATGACAAAGTTGCTAAACGTGATCTTGTTGTTCGCTTTATCTCTATAAAGGATCAAATAACTGATGCCATGACAAAAGGTATTCCAATTACTCGGTTCTTACTTCTCAAAGAAAAACTCAATGTGTGTAATGACTCCTTGAATTTGAGATGGCCGACATGCAAAGGCATCATACTGGATCTCTTCTAAAAACAGATACACAAAACTATATATACATATCCATCTCCTCATCTAAGTGAAAGAGCTGGTTACAGTTGGAAACGCCTTCTTGAAGACTTTCAATTGTTCATATTCTTTTTTGTTGTCTGTTTACACAGTTATCCTTATCTTGTAAACAACCTGAGGATTATGAGTTGTAGTCAATCTCTCAGAGAAATATAATCGAGAATCAATATCTTATTCAATTGTAATCTATCAATTTTCACAAGGTCCATATAGTTATAGAAAGCATTATAAAGCGATATGAAATTTGTAATTTTCACCTTGGACTTTGCTATTGAGACCCTCTTAGGGCCGAGACCACCGAGACCATCCTCTAAGAGAACAAGATTTTAGGTGGGCCCATTTCACATGGTGGACTCCACCTGAAATCTTGTTCTCTTAGAGCATGGTCTCGGTGGTCTCGACCCTAAGAAGGTCTCAGAAGCTTTATCCTTTTCACCTAGTGGTGACTTCTAAGCTTCTTTAGTTTCCAAAAAAAAAAAAAAAAAATTAATGTGCTTTTGTTATACAACAATGGTTGGAATGATAAACACATGATTACTTTTGGATTTAGGATCACATGCACGACATCATGGATCATGTGGTTGAAAGAGTTTGTTGCATGATTGGTGTTTCATTGCATGCATGATCAATGCATGTGCACAAGGGGGTGGTTTGTGATCTTCTCCATAATATTTCTTGTCTTGATGTTGCAATTTCTTTCAAATATGTACGTGGAGTAAAGTTGTAAGTAGGAAGTGGTTATTGTGGGTATTAGTTAGGGTAATTCATTGTTTACATAGTGGCATCTTAGTAGAAGATGTGGTAGGCTTGTATGTATTTAAATTGAGACCGGAAAGTCGTCTGGCCCACTCACAAAGCCTCTTTAACTGTTCTTTTAACTCTTAATCCTTAAGAGTTAATATTTTTTTAGAAACCAAGGTTAGATGGTTGAACCATAAGGGTAGTGAATCTTAACCACAGTTCAAGGGTGTTAAAAAGGACATGTTGACCTGTGGGATGAGCCCAAACAGTTTTGGTCTGGCGAGGGCTAGACCAATTCCCATTCAATTTATACTTGTTTGGTTTCAATGAAAATGTAAGTAATAGGGTTGTGAATATACATGTGAAACAAACCAAGCCGAAGTATGTAACAAGGTTGTGAAAACTTGTATTCATCCATTTCTTTTCCTTTATCAATTATACAATGCGTGCCAACTACACGGAATCCTTGAAAAAGATTGAATCTGGATTATTCCTTGAAAAGCTTGAAGGGGTCATTGTTCAACGAGGTTTGTTTAAGTTGATTGACATTATAGCCAGAACAATGACCCCTTTAAGAGTTGGCCCAGCCGTCTGGAATACACGTTTTAAATTCTGCAACTCTCAATGTCGATCCTTAACCAAGGAAAGAATGGCAAGAACTTGCTCATGAATCTCTTTTGTGAATTGCATTTTACCATTATTTAGAAGCTACACGGGCCAAGAATGTTTAAGTTACTCAAAATGGTAAAAAAATAAAAAAAAATAATGACAACAAATACTCTTATTATGAGCTCTTATTCACGTGTTTTTATCAAAAATGCTTTAAGCTATAAATAAATTTTTTTTCTAACCAAAGGGGCTTAATTTAAGAGCTAGTTTTTAAGGACAAGAATTAATGAACAGCCCCCTTATATTCCTACAACGAATGTACTTTTCTACTATTCTCCATTAAGATCTGGCCAACCAATCGAACGATGTAGATCGAGAGGATGACAGATCTCTAATGGCCATGATTTAATTATTTTTTAATCTGCTCATGATTTTTTTCTTTGAGTATGTGAAATACGGTTAGTTCGCAACCCCAATTGGCTGTGTTTGTATTGTTCATGTGTTAGTGGTTAGAGAGCTTAAACCCTAATTATTCATGTTAGTGTCCATTCATGGGTTACTGGGCTAAATGGTGGACATATCAACAGTCACACCATAACTCATGGGAATGAATTCTAGGTCATATGGAGATACTACCACCATACAAGGTGGTAGAATTTGCTCAAGATTCTTGAGCACAAATCTTTTATTAGGACCCTAACATGAATTTCTTGTTAGGACTATCGGTGCCATTCACAAGATCCCAGCTACGTATGTGCACCAACATAACAACATATGTGAGATGCATTGTAATTAGAGCTGATGGATGGAGTTGGAAATGTAAAGGTTATTTTCCCTTAGTACCATTCCTCTAGTTTAGGGTTATTCTTTAGAGTCAGTCTATTGGTACTCCCAAATATTCTACCGAATCCTAACAGTCTATCTCTAACCACTAAGGCTCATGGTTTGGATTGACTTATTTTGTCTTTTCTAATGCCACATAAGCTCTAATATTGACCCTTTAATAATTAAATTAAAGTGATGATTTGGGAGTATAATTTTGGAGTACATTTTGGGAGTACCCGTAGACTTTCCCTATTCTATAATACCCATGTTTTAACAATCATTCCGTAAAGAGGCTGGGTGACAGATCCAGAGGTTAGTATAGATGACCTTGTGTAAGATATTGCAAAACTCTTTTTTTACTTTTTCTTTCTTTTTTACCCTTGGAATGACCAAATCATGGGAATCGCATAATTTTTACGTTATGAGGTCGTTTCCAGAGTGTCCCTAGACGCAAGAATAGGTCTGGGGTAGCGTAATTTTTTCGCAATGAGGCCATTGCCGGTTCTCACTCATGCCCACGTTTTACTGGGATCTGGATTCTTCTCCCGTCATTGTCCCAGATAACACTCCGTTGAGGATATAGATGTGATATAGCGCTTGCACTCTTAGCTTCTAAGAGATCTAGGAGGACTTAGAGTGAGAAAAAATGCAGGTCAGGGGGGACCGAAGTTTGGGACACCCTAAGATTGCTTTTCCGGAGATTGGATCGTGACTTCCTTGGGGATGCTTTCAAATTACTCTGCCCCTTTTTTTTTACTCCACTGGGGATTTTCCTCTTTGATAGTGGTAGACTATGCTGGGGAGTTTCCCTCTCTGATGGAGGCTTGCTTTGCTTGGCGAATTTTTTTCTAGCAGAGGCCGGTTCTGCAGGGAGTATCCTGTGTCAGGATATGTTTCGACTTCTATTTTGGTTTTGTTTTGATAGAAAATTTCCTCTTTGGTCGAGGTTGGCTTTCGCTCCGGAGTTTGCCTATTTTGACCGCACCTGATTTTCCAGGTTGCCTACGTACCCTTTATAGGATCAAGTCATGACGTAGTTCAAGCTACATGCCACAGATGGCGAGGAAGGGTGTCTCGATGAAGTGTTTTTTGAAAGAAGAGTTGTTAGGCTCAAAGGGCTAACTAGCGGATTACATTGATTTGATCGGGGGTTACACTATTGGGGGAAAAAAAAAAGGGTGCCAAGAATGGCCTCCTGTCCCTTCCCAGAGAACCTAAGAATGCAAAGCGCTTATCCGACTAGACCCTAAAAGTAGTATCGTTTGAATTTGTTCATTGTGACAGGCTCTGGTAGGTCTTCATCATCCATACGTCCGAGTCAGAGGGCACCGCCGAAGAATTTTTCTTGGACGCTGTATGTGCTTTCATAATTTGGGGTGAACTTGCCCCTCGGGTCTAGGCGGTTTGGCAGCACTTTTTGGAGAACGAGGTCACTGACTTCGAGGCTTCAAGGTTTTATTTTCTTATTGAAAGCCCTAGCCATGTGCTGCTGATAGGCTTGAGAGTGGTTGATGACTTTAAGTCTCCTGTCTTCGATCAGATTCAGTTGCTCATAGCGGGCATGTGCCCATTTTGCTTTTGTGATTTCTACCTTCATTAACACCCGGAGTGATGTAATCTCTATTGCGATGAGTAGGACTGCTTCCATAGCATAGGTCAGAGAAAATGACGTTGCCCTAGTGGAGGTGCAGATGGATGTTCTGTAGGCCATGAATGCGTGAGGGAGCATCTCATGCTAGGCAAAGTATTTGGCTGTCATTTTTTCTATGATTTTCTTCATGTTCTTGTTGGCAGGTTTGACTACGTCATTTGTTTGTGGCTTGTATGACATGGAGTTGTGGTGCTGGATTTTTAATTTATGGTAGAGATCAGTCATCCTCTTATTATAGAAGTTGAGAGCATTGTCTGTTACAATCTGTTATGGGACACCATATCGGCAGATGATGTCCTTCTTTAGGAAGCGCTGAATAACGAAGGCTATCACGTTCGCATAAGAGGCTCACTCGACCCATTTTATGAAGTAATCCATCACTACCAGGATAAATCGATATCCATTTGATGGTTTCGGAGCTATAAGCCCGATGACATCAATGCCCCAAGCATAGAATGGCCAAGGTGCAGTAAGATTGTGCAATTTGGTTGGTGCTACATTGATTCTATCAATATAGATTTGGCATTGGTGGAAATTCTGGATATGTCGACAATAGTCAAATTCCATTGTGGTCTAATACTAGCCCAATCTGAGTATTTTCTTTGATAGCATTAGGCTATTCATATGCGGGCCACTCCTCCGTGAACTTCATCAACTACCTATGCAGCTTCTTGGGCAGTTGAGGCTTCTGAGCTAGATCATGTTTAGAGATCTTTTGTACAAAATTCCTCCTAAGATGACAAATTGAATGACCAGTTTTCTGATTGCCCGACGATCTGTCTTGGTGGCATCGAGTGGGAAGGTTCTGTCATCTAGTTACTGTTTGATGTTATAATACCAAGGCTTGCTGTCTGATAAGTCTTCTATCCCAAGGCAATAGGCAGGTGGATCCTGTTGTTGAATCTTGATGGGCCAAAGCATGATGCCCTTGGGGACTTGGACCATTGAGGCAAGAGTGGCCAGTGCATCGACAAATCTGTTGTGGGTCCTGGACCTGTGGCTGAAAGTGATTCTTTGGAACTGAGTGATCATCACGTTGAGGTATGCTATGTATGAGACTAGTCTTACCTCTCTGATTGCCCAAGATTCATTTGCCTAACAGACTACTAGGGATGAGTCACCGTAGACATCGATTTCTTCAATTCTGATACCAAGGGATTCTTTTAATCCAGCTATGCAAGTCTCGTACTCTGCGTCGTTGTTTAAACATCCGAACTTTAGCTTAATTGAGATAGGGAGGTGGACTCCTTTAGGCGAAATCAGGACTGCACCTGCCCCATGTCCATGATTGTTAGTAGCTCCGTCGAAGTACAACTCCCATTTGAGGTACTGTGACTTTTCTGGTTCAGTGTACAGGATAGTTCTTGCCCAAGGATTGGACCCTAGAGGGGGGGTAAATAGGGTTTATGGCAAATTAAAAATTTCTTCTTAATCCCTCAAGCAAAATTTCAATTTAACAAATTAGAAGGGAAGGTAATCTATCAATTCTATAATAAATGCAAAACAATAATTAAAGAGAAGGAAGAAAGAGAACAAACACAAAGATATTTTATCGAGGTTCGACATTCCCGCCTACATTCCTGTCTCAAGCTATACTCGCTTGAGGGTTCAACACAATCACTATCGTACGATCTTCTTCCGGGTGAAAATCAAATATTTACAATCTTCTTACGGGTGAAGATCAAACCTATTTGTAAGAGAACACCCTCTATTGACTTTCAAAAGCTCTCCACTTCAAGGATAAGAATCCACGATTCTTGATTTTACATACACTTTGTATAGAAGTATTTTTCAATCAGAAAATGCTCCTTACATGAGCTGAATGATTACTTTAACGCTCTCTAAGAGTTTCTCAAAGAATGAGGTTGAATAACTTAATTTAGATTATTTTGGGTTTTCTAGGTTTTTACTCAAAATATGGATCAATGAATGATAGAGTGAGTAATAGAATGATTGGAATGATAAGAGTTCTTGTTATAGTTCATAAATTATTCCTGTTTATAGCCCAAGAAGTTTTATTGCCATTGGAGTAGCATTGAATGCAAAACTAGCCGTTTAAAACTAGTCGTTACAACATTTTTAGTTTCCCGCATAATATCATCGACGAAATTTGGTGAGTTCTAGAATTCGTTGCCGAGATTGAGGCCAGAAAGAAAAAAAATTGCTCAAAAGCCAATTTCGTTGCCGAAATTTCAATACTCCTATAATTTCGTCGATGAGATAGTTGATTTTTCTTATAAACCCCATCTTAAACCTATCCCAATGATGTGAACCTTTTGCAAAATCACTTGACTTGACTTTAACAAGATTTTCCTCATTTTTCATGATGTACTAGGGCCTTAAAATTAATATGGAATTATGGTCTTAGGCTCTTATGGTCAATCTAGGTATTTGAGCAATTCAACTTTCAAGCTTTGATGACTTTTTACAAAAGTCCTAGACACTCTCACAAGTTAAAAATAAACTAGAGAACCTTCTTAAGTTAACATCTTCAACATGATTTGCTTTGACTTGATGATGAATCCCTTTCATGGATGGTGTCATTTTCATGATTTTGCATTGAATGGTTTGCTAATGCTCTTGATAGACTGATTTTTACATAAAATCAAACAACACATTAGTAACAAAAATATCATTAGATTATTGTGTTATCATCAAAATCATTAAGGTAATCTATGGTGGAAACCTATAGGCTAACAATAGCTTCGTCTGGAAATTGATCATGTACTGAAACATATTTATATATTGGACTATGGGCTAGGTGATCTGTGATTACCCGCCTCTTGCTTGATTTTTGAGTAATGTACGTGATATCAAATTCTGACAACATCATAAGCCATCGGGCTGTCCTCCTTGTAGTGGCTGGCTTTTTCAACAGGTACTTGAGCGGGTCCATCTGGGAGATTAGAATTGTTAGGTAGGAAAGAAAGCAGTGCCCAGTTCATTGCCAAGCAAGTTTTCTCAAGAGGGTTGTATTTCTCTCCGTATTCTAACAGGCGTTTACTGATATAGTACATGACCTTTTCTGTTATGCCTGTCTCATCATCTTGTGTTAGGATGCACCCCATGGAGGTCTCTTGTACAGAGATGTATAGTAGCATTGGTTGTCTTGGTGTAGGAGGGACAAATATTGGAGGAGGAAGGAGATACTGCTTTATTCGTCAAAGGCTTCCTGACACAAATCTGTCCAGATGGTGGGCACATCTTCCTGAGTAGCTTGAAGATCGACTCACATATCGGGTTGAGCTGAGAGATGAAATGACTGATGTATTGAATCCTGCCCAAGAATCCTCAGATTTCTTTTTCTATCTTGGGAGTTGACATTTCGATGATAGCTCTGGCTTTGGATGGGCCGATCTTAATGCCCTTCTTACTAACAATGAAGCTGATGAGCTTTTTTGATGAAGCTCCAAAGACACACTTGGTCGGTTTCAGTCTGATGCCGAATTCTCTGAGTTCGTCACATAATTTCCTCAGGTCTTCAGGGTGTTATCTGGCAGTAGGAGATTTGACAATCATATCGTCCACATATACTTCAGTAGTCTTGTAGATAATATCATGAAAAAATGCTGTCATAGCCCTCTGATAGGTTGTCCTTGCATTATTGAGTCCAAAGAGCATTACCTTGTACCAGAATGTGCTCTAAGGTGTGATGAAACATGTTTCTCCATATCTTCTTCTGCCATCTTGATCTGATTGTAGCCTGAGAATCTGTCCATGAATGAGAGTGTTTCGTGCCCAGCTGTATTGTCGACCAAGATATCGATGTGCGAGAGGAGAAAGTTGTCCTTCGGGTTTGCCTTATTCAGATTCTTGTAATCGATGCACATCTGGGCTTTGCCATCTTTCTTGGGTATTGGCATAATATTGGCTAACCATTCAGGGTAGGTTACTACTGCCAGGAAGCCTACTTTAATATGTTTTTCTATATCTTTCTTCACTTTCTGTGATCATTCAGCCACATCCGTCTGAGTTTTTGCTTAACTGGTCTAATCTCTAGGTTTAGGGACAGTTTGTCTACTATTAAGGCTGGGTCTAAACCGGGCATATCCGCATAGGACCAGACGAAGACATCATTGTAGCTTTTCAGGAAACTGATCATGACTATTCTTTGTTTAGGGCTCATGGTTGTGTCGATCTTGACGAGCTTGGGGTCTTCTTCAGCTCCGAGGTTTATGGTCTCGGTATCTTGGATGTTGGACTGTAGTATCCCTTTGCTGCATTCGAGGAGGTCAAGGATCTCTTGTAGAGGTTCCTCTTCTTGCTCTTCGTCATACTCTACTTTTGAACAATTGTCATTATTTAGTAAAGAGGGTTGTTTCTATCATTATAGAAAATACATGTAAAATGGTTCTTTTATCATTTTAGGAAATCCATGATGTATTATCATTTCCCAAAATACATATAGATGGTTATATTTATTATTTTAGAAAATACACATAGAGGAATGCATTTGTCATTTTGGCAAATAAAAGTGGAGATAGATATTGTGGTCATTTTGAAAGTATATTTGAAGAGCGGTGCTTTGTCATTTTGAAAAATATATGCATGAGGGTATTTTTGTCATTTTTAAAAATATGTAAAGAGGTGTATTTTTGTCATTTTAGAAATACATGCAAAGATGGGTATAGGGGTACTTCTGTCATTTTAAATATAACTAGTGAAATTGTTGTTATTTTGATAAATATATATATATATATATATATATATATATGTGAGGAGAAGTATTTTAATTTGTAATTTTAAAATATATTTGAAGAGATAAGATTTTGTGAAAAAATATCATACAAAATTTTAAATGTATGTCATTTTTCACAAAAATTGCTCCTGTATGTTGTGTAAAAACATTTTATTTATGAAAGATTATATGTGCAAGTAGAAAATAATATTTTTCAAATTTAATTTGTTTTTCCTTATTTTATATTGAAACAAACAGAGCATTAAAACACTTCTTTCCTTTAAGATAGTGTATTTGAAAGAGAGTGGATACGTCTTTCCTTTAAGATAGTGTATTTGAAAGAGAGTAGAGTACTAGAATGAATAGATTCTTCACCAAAAAAAAAGAATGAATAGATTCTCTTTCCTCTTAAAACTTAATCAATTTGGTAAGTTTCATTAACAAATTGAAAAATATTTGAGAAGATTTCTTTCCTTTTAAATATACTAACTAACTGCATGTATTCACTTTTTTATCAAAAAAAAACTTGGGTAAGTTTGACAGGTGGAAATATCTTATTTTATATTTTAATTAAATAAATGTATTCTCTTCCTTTGAAAATCTAACTAAATTGACGAGTTTCCCATAAAGATATCTTTTAATTAATTACTAAGATTTTCTTCCTTTATTGAAAGATTTCTCTTTCCTGTTAAAGTTTAATTTATTAGGAAAATTTTTAAGATTCATATATTTTATTTAATGGAGAAGATTTTCTTTCTTTTGAAAATCTTTATAGTTGAATAAGAACTTTATTATTTAATTAATTGGGCCAATTTCTGAAATAAATAATAATTAGAAATATTTTATTTCCTTCAAAGTATTTTAATTAATTGAATATGTTTTATTTCTATAAAGTATGTTTCTCATATAAATTTTTTTTAATTTATTGGGACGACTTCCTTTTCTCTTGAATATTATTTTGGCTAACTGAATTTTGTTCTCTTTCCTTTCAAAGTTTCTCAAAAGAAATTAATATCCTTTGAATACTAATCCTTCCCTCTTGGTCTATATAAACCTTATATGTGAAATAGATATCAACCACGAGTCACAATTTGTCTCTTCTCTTCTAAGCTAAGGGGATTGATTAAGGGTCATCTTCTTTGGTTTTCAGAGCTAGTTGTCAATTTGAATCAAGAGAGAATGAGGTGTATATGGTTGGAAAGAAAGATTATGAGAGTTAGTTTATGGGCCAAGGTCACTGTTTATGACAATTCAAAAACATGGAATGGGTTCGCGAAGGGTTTTGTCCAATAGGTAATCTCTCTCTCTCTTCAACCAAAAAAAAAAAAAAAAAATCTCTCTCTCTCTTATCTGAAATGACCAAAGTAATGTCATTTATAAATTTTCATAATTATTTTTTAGCCAAATAACAGAAGAAAAATAATTTTTATGGGTATGATTTATTTCTATGCTTTAGACAAGGAATGTGAAAATTAGTTTTATTTTTCCTATTCCATGTCATTATTTTGTTCATAAAACGTCACTAGAAGAAGAAAGATTGAAAAAAAAATTAAAATTCATTTTTACTTTCATTTTGATTGAATTATAAATAAAATTTAGAAAACAATTTAACCTTAACTTATGAAAATTTATCTTTGATGTGAGTTTTAGTTCCTATAAACATTATTCTATTTTTTTACATTTTCATCTATTATTTATGTGTGTGACCTCTAGTTCTACTTTATCTTTTAATTATTATAGTTAAATAATATCATCTTTATTACTTAGAGATGCAACGCTCATGTAATGTTTATTGCAGGCATTGGATGTGAATTGCTCGCCTCCCATTTTATTGTTTTTATAGAGTTGACGAAGGATAATTGCCATCTGGGAGCACATGTAAAAATTAGATATGAAACACAAATGTAACCAAATAAATGATATATTCATCTTTTAAAAGT
This sequence comes from Tetracentron sinense, assembly GCA_015143295.1. Taxonomy (NCBI): domain Eukaryota; kingdom Viridiplantae; phylum Streptophyta; class Magnoliopsida; order Trochodendrales; family Trochodendraceae; genus Tetracentron; species Tetracentron sinense. The sequence goes on along the minus strand of CM026569.1, from coordinate 32,076,130 downwards.
AATGTGTAAGATGTGTTTTTTTTGGTAATTGTATAAGATGTGTTAATGTTGTCCTTATTGAGTGATAAGTAAAAGCATTGGTTGACTGAATAAAAAAAAGAAGTAAAAGCATTGGTCAACAACCTAGCCAAAAGACACTTGTCCTTTGGTCTCAGTGGCAAGTGTGTATAGGGCTGCACAAAACCCGATCAGCCGATTGTTCGGCCCGGCCTGGCCCAATTTTTAGGCTCGATCGAGCCGAACTGTACTTAAAAAAAAGCTTGAAAAGTCAATCAAGTCGAGCTCGAGGGGTTTGATTTGGCTCGAGCTCGGTTCTGCTCAAATATTATTAAAAAAATAAATAAAATAAAAATATTAGTTATATATATCATTATTATATATATAAATAATATAAAATATTATTATTTTATTTTTAATTTTTTTAAAAAAGTATTTAAGCCAAGCCAAGCCTGACTCGAGCTTGAATTAGTTCGGGCTGAGCCGAGCTTCGAGCCATGCTTTTGAATTCGGGCTGAGCTTTGGGTTGACTTTTGAAGCTTGATTTCAGGCCGAGCCAGGCTTCAAGCTGAGCCGAGCCGAGCCGAGCCGAGCAGGGCAAAGCCCGGCCCAAATACACCCCTAAATGCTTATGTCCCCCGCTTGGGTGGACTGGAATTAATTCTCGTGAATGATTGCCGCAGTTGAAAGCTCTTAACCTACTAATCTCCTAATGTCTCACCTACTAACTTTAGATAAATGATGCCTTCACCCAAAAAATTATTTAGTTAATATATTATTTCCCCTTCCAAGTTACAATGCAGCTTTATAAATTTATTAGTGATAACCTAGTCAAGCCTATGACAAGCCCAGCAATGGGTTCAATAAGATTTAAATAATTAGGGTCAACTTAGGCCAATCCGCTGTATATAAACTCTAGCCATATATCCTTTTTAATAAGCTTAAGTAGGCTCTTGTCCACCACATTAACAATTTAATGGTAACTAACATTGGATCCAAAATGGCCTACAAATTTGTAGGTAAAAACTAAGCCCAACCTAAAATGAAATGAACCAAAAGTTGAAAGCTCATTTAGCTTGTTTAACCGGTGTAGAGCACAAGGGTTAAAACTAATAAAAGCACGTGCTTAGTTTTCAAGTCATGTCACGCTAGGATATAATAGTGTTCTCAAGTTCTACACCACTACCACTTGATCCAATGGTAGAGTGTGACTTTTTTATGAGAAGTCGTGAGATCTAATCTCAATGGATGATGTCTTGTAAAAGTTCTTCTATTACTAATCTTAAAAAAAGAAAAAAAAACACAAAAAAAAAAAGTTTTTGTAATTGAGGTATAACGCAAATATCCCAAAATAATAATCACTTTAGTCTTCCATCAAGTATTATCATGTGTAATAAAATGCCCTACATAGAAGAAATGCATACAAAATAGAACAAAAAAGCAAAGTGAAATGGAACACTTTTAAAAAAAAATGTTAGTAATCATTTTAATAATGATGAGTGTCTCTAGCTTACCACGTCACTGAGGAATATTGTATCATTCTTCCGTGTTATAACAACAAGATTACTAGAAGTACTAATATGCTCCATAAGGATGCTCGTGCTATCAATTTCCTTAAGCTTATTCACATTTTATTACTACGGGCTGCTGCTCCAAGATTTTATTTATTTTAATTAATACACGGAGGCTATAATGTGTAATTCCCTTACCCTATATTTTGTTGATGAGAAAATAAGTAAAAATATGGAAAAGAAAAGAAAAGAAAATTGGACAAAATAGAACCAACAATTGCATTAGAAATCTAAAATTTTATTTTATTTTCCACGTTCTCACCTGCTTTCTTGGCAACCAAACATAACATTAGGGTACATTCGTTTGACAAGGAAGTTACATTTTCTTTTTCTTGCATTTTCTCAATAGTGACAAACTTTCCTCCAAACGAACACACCCCTAATCATTTAGGAGATCATTTTTCTTTAGTTAATAATTTATATTCTCTTTCAATCAAAAGTTGACTAATTTGGTAAGTTTTCATGATAAATATCTTTTTGTTGATTGAGAATATTTAATTGATAAATATTATCTATCAATCAAATGCTAACTAATGGGATATTATATCATAATTTCATACTACAACAAGAAGATTACTGGATAAAATTATAGATTGTTAATATCATAATATGCTCGAAAAGGATGCTCACGTCTCCTAAGCTTATTCTCATTTTATTAGAGTTTCCTGAAGATTTTATATCTTTTAACTAATACACAATCAGGTATGACGTGTAATTAATTTCTTTGAGTAGTAGTATTAGGAGATTATTTCTCTTTAATTGAATGAATATTTTCTCTTTCAATCAAAAGTTTGGATATGTTCGAAGATTCTATTTCCTTCAAGGTCAATTAGCTAGTGTCAATAACCAAACGCAATTATTTATGCCATAATCGACTTAATTGGAAAAAGAATCTAAGTTATATGCCTTTCTAAACACAAATAAACAGTCCACTTGCAAACAACTTACCTGTGAAATAAAAGTTAAATTTTTTTGAAAGATTTTGTTTCCTATAACATTATTTTAAGTAACTCAATACATTCTCTTTCCTTTTAGAACTTAATCAATTTGATAAATTCTCTTAAACAATATCTTTTAAATAATTGGAAAGATGTACTTTCCTTTTGAGTATATAATTACATATTCTATTTCTTTTAAGATTTAACTTGGTAACTTTGACAAAAAAAATATTTTCTTAATTAATTAAATATATTTTCTTTCCTTTAAGGAATTAATTAAATATGACTTTCCCATAAAAATATATTTTAATTAATTGTTAAGGTATATTTTCCTTTATTGTTTTATTGGCCTGTTCTTTCTGGTCTTGGACGCATGTCTTTATCGGCACATAGTCCCTCTTCCCAACTCCCTCTGTTGTTCCTATCCGTTCCCTCTTGCTTCCCGCCCCCAGAGTTTTCTTTCCTTTTAAAGTTTAGCTTACTAGAAAAGTTTTTAGTTAAATACATTCTTTTCATTTAATTATTGGGTATATTTATTAAAAACATATTAGTTATAAATATTTTTTCTCATCAAAATATTTTAATTAATGAAATATGCTTTAATTTATAATTAAGTATATTTCTCATCAGGGGCGGAGCTAGGATTTTCTAGTAGTGGGGGCACCCATGATTGATTGAACATTATAGAAATGTTGATGGATTTTGTAGAGAAAGATGAGGTGAATGTGAAATTTTCCATGTCTAAGGAGATGGGCGCCCCGGAAAAAAATTTGACAACTAAATGATTGGGTTGTTTCGTCTATATATATCTATCTAATATTATTAAACACAGTTAGTGTGTTTCTATGAATGCCACCTAATCTTTTTTTTTAATGTCACGTATGACTTCTCTTCATTTGTGAGGCCATATCATCAAATTAAAAATCATTTATTAGGACCAAAAATCTCTGCCTTACACATGGTCTTAAATTCTAAGTGATCTATCAATAATCCGTCTCATTAATCACCCAGAATGTTAGGACCTTATTTAGTAGGAAATAAATTAAGATATTTCGTAGATATTTTAGATGAGAGTTTGTAAGGAGGTTTTGCCCTCTCGAAGCGGCATCCATGGAGGCTATGCCCCCTTGAAGTGGTTATATTAATATAGTGTTTTCTTTTATGTCTTTATTATTTTATTTATATGCAGGTTCGTAACAGTGTTGGGGCATGTTGCTGATGACGATTTTCAACATTGCGCTGGAGTCCCGTCTCTAAACGAGTAATGAGAGTGAAGGCAATTCCTTAATGTCGCAGTCGGTGGTGGTATTGTCTGCGAGGGATAGGGAAGTGTAGAAATGCAACAATGTGGCCAAAATCACGTTGGTGATCAACGAAGTTATCGGGCATGGTGATTTGAGATGTTGAGTGATTTTCGTGTTCCTATGGGGTAGAGTGTACTTGACAAAAGCGCGCGGGCAACATGTTGTGGTGAATCGGTGATCATCACCTTCAACAGAGAACTGTAGCCAAGTGATAGAATAAATGTTGAAGATGTGGATACTTACCCCTAATTTTATGTATAAATATGTAAAATTTACTTATGGGGATTGATAGAAAGAATTAATGTTGAAGATATGGATATTACATCTAATTTGGTGTTTAAATATGTAAAATTTACTTATGGGGTGCAGTCATCAATTTTAGTGGTGCTTGTAATACCACCACCCTTAGTTATTTTTTTGAAAGGCAAGCAGAAAAGGCATTGTGACCTTTACTAGTACAACCCAAAGATATTACATGTAGGGCTATCAAAGGGTCGGGTAGGAGCAGGGTTGGGGTCAACCCTAGCCCTATCCTTCCTTATAAGAGTAAGGCCGTAACCCAGTTCTAATCCTTCAAGGGTTGGGGTTGATTGGGCCCTAGCCCTACCTTCAAGGGATAGGTTGGGTTGGGCCGAGCCAAAGGACTAAAAGAGAGCGAGATTTTGTTCAAGAAAACCATTTAAATAAGTGATACAATCATACAATATGTTGAACTCGTGAAAAATTTTGTAATGACTTTCAAGAAAAATTAGTATATAAAGAAGTCTGGTTATGAATTTATGAATATACCCCATGTTAATATCATTAATGAAGGTTATATTAGTAGTTTATAACTTAAATTAAGTATTCTTAAAGATGGGAGGACGGGCTGGACAGGGGTCAGCCCTAACCCGGCCCTATGGAAGAAGCACTTCTTGGTTTTGGACCCTACCTGACCCAAGGGTCGAAGAAGGACTGGGCTTTGGTGGGTTTGAAAAGACCGGTCAGACCAGGTATCCTATAACTAAGGCTTTTTTGATTGATCTAATTACATGACATTTGATTATCTTTGGCACATGCTCAGGCTTAGCCTCGAACGTCCATTCATTATCCAAACATGTGGCATTAAAATAGGGGAGAAGTCTTTTCATTTTAACCTCTGTTTTTTGACTTCCTCCCGATTAATCTCTTTTCTTTTTATCGCCACATGGCAGAAGATAACTGGGCCCCGAGGCAGGGCCTGGGCGTGCGGTAGGTGCCATATTACATAGGCTAGAAAAGTGCCACGTCATCAAAATTCTAACGGCCACGTGTTAACTTCTCAACCCCTTCAAATTGAATCTCCCGTTCTCTTTCCTACAAAATCCAAAAAAAATGGGCGTTACTCATCTCCCTGCATTTTACCTCTCCCTTGCTTCCTCTTCATCCCCCCTTAAAAATCTCGTCTACCCACAAAGACCCACCTCAAATTTCTTGTTTTCGACACAAATCTGGCTTTCTAATCACTCCCAAATCATGAATTCTGGTTCAAAATCTGAACCCAGATTGGGTTCTCCCACAACCTTTCGGGTTCCTGGACTAGATTCCAATGAAATCGACAGAATTACAGATGAAACCTTTCAAAGGTACTCATCTTCGAATATAAAGAAGAATGGAACTGGGATTGCCATTGTTTGGTTCAGGAATGACTTGAGGGTATTGGACAATGAGGCCTTGTATAGAGCTTGGACTTCGTCTGAGGCAATCTTGCCGGTGTATTGTGTTGATCCTCGACTTTTCGCGACCACCCATTACTTCGGATTCCCTAAAACTGGAGGTAACTTGTTTGATTTTCACAATGTATGTTTTTTTTTTCCTTCTTTTGCAATGTAAAGATACTTGGATTTTAAAGAATTCGGAAGGGGCCAGCATTAGATTATATACTAATGATTTAGTTAATAGATCTCAGATGTTTGAGTCAATGCGTCTTAAGATTGAAATTGCTTGGATGGGTTGGGGTTTGAATCTTTCTATAATGGTGTTTCTTTCACTGGGAAATGCTGGTCTAGGATTAATCATGAATGGGTGTTTCAGTTTCCATTGAGATTACAGAAAGACCAGCAGAGAGAAATGACCATACTTCTATAATTGTTTGACATCATTTAGAGAGGAAAACTCTCCTAGTGCCCTTGGGGCCGGAGTGGTGAGTTAAATTCGACCAACCAAATATGCACTTGGCTGAGTTAATTAACTCTGATTAATACAAGCAATCCAAATTATTCAAAAGATTTTTGAGTCAATCATTAATGCTATGTTTGGTTGTTCAGAAAATAGGTGAAAACATGGAAAAGAAAAGAAAATTTTGGATTTCTAATACAATTTTTAGTTGTGTTTTATCCAATTTTCTTTTCTTTTCCATGTTTTCACTTATTTTCTCAGGAACCAAACATAAGGTAACTGACTCCAATTTCCAAGAAAAAGTCGAGTTTACCAAGTCAATCATTTGAGATCTTCAAAAAATAACATTTTCTATGGCCTTACCAACTGAAATAGTTCATGCTGGCTGTCCAAAAAGCAGTACGAGTAAGAAATATGTCTTCCATGTTTTTTTTTTGGGGGGGAAAGGACAGCTGGGTTAGGCAGACCCCGACCAGAAATATTATAGATAAAAACAACAAAATTACACCCTAATAAATTTACAACCTCTTGCATCATCACTTACAATTTTAGATAATCTCATATGGAAATCATCAACCTGAAAAACAAGCTCATTACTAGAGGTACTAAACATAGATAGGAAGTCCGCTGCCTTTTTGGCTTCACGCGGGACGTGCTTGATATCAACAATAGTCAAGCCCAATATGCACCAAAGTTGCCAGGGGCACTCATGGTCCTTACGCACACACTTAACTCCCACTCCCCACATTGAGTCCGATTCAATTTGAATCCGCCGTAAACCCATCCCAGCCACTTCTTCCAAGCCCCATTTAATTGCAAACAGCTCCATCTCCAACATAGATCCTCCATCTTTAGAACCGGCTATTGTGCAAAGTGCGAGCCCCTCCGATTCAATTTGAATCTGCCGTAAACCCCTGTTTGCTTCTTTAAACTGCAACTTTGTTCAGATTTTCTATAGAAGTGCATGATGTAACCACTTGAGTTAACAGATTGTAAGTTCAATAATCTTCTCTGCAGCTTTGAGAGCACAATTTCTCATAGAATGCTTGGCTGACTTGAAAAAGAATCTGATGAAGCGGGGCTTGAACTTGCTTATACAGCATGGGAGACCTGAGGACATTCTCCCTTCAATTGCAAAAGTTTTTGGAGCCCACACAGTTAAGGATTTTATTCTGCTTTTGGATTAAGATGGATATAGATGTTCTTCACTTCTTCTATGATCAAAGGCCCCTTCTCACTCAAAATTCATGCTGGTATCAACTTCCTGAAGGAAGCTTTGCTGATTGGATGGTATGTGATATCAGGTCTATGCTCATAAAGAAACTTGCAGTGAGGAGGTGAATATAGAGCGATTGGTCAGCAGAGGTTTGCGACAAGTGGTGATACCACAAAGGGGACCCACCAACCAAAATCCTCAGAACCCGAAGCTAGAACTTATCTGGGGGAGTACTATGTACCATATTGATGACCTTCCATTTAATCCAGGCAGCTTACCAGATGTATATACCCATTTTCGTAAGGTAAAAATTAGAATGATTTCTCCTATTTGTGAAGTTGTACTTGGTTTGATGTTGAGACCATGACATGCGTGTTGATGAAACCAATTTACAGTCTGTCGAATCCAAGTGCATGATCCGAGGTTGCCATAAGCTTCCAACCTCATTGGGGCCACTTCCCAGCAGCAATTTGGATGAAATTGGAGGATGGGGTTGCATTCCTTCAGTTGATCAGCTTGGACTCCATCAGGAAAAGGCAGGTTCATATATATATATATATATGTACACACACCCTTTGATTTTACTTCTGCAATACTGACTAGATGTGGTTTTCAGGTACCTAATGGACTTGAAAATCTTTCCTATAACTGTATAAGAATAAATAGGGAAATCCACAATGCCATTGTCTCGATTAACAATTAAAGCTAATCGATGAAAGCCTTTCAACTTCACTCTGTTTCTTTGTGCCAATGCAGGGTGACAAAGGAATGTGCTTTGTGGGGGGAGAAGGTGCAGCACTAGGCAGAGTGAATGAGTACTTCTGGAAGAAGGCAAGGGAACTCTCTCAGATATGTCCAGTAATCTATCTTTTAATTTTTATAATGGAGAAAATTAGCAAAAATGCACTGTAAAGGTGATAATAAACCAGTAACTTGAACTACTACTACTATAAGCATTCCCAAGTTTTCTAAATTTATTATACAATAGAAATGAAAATAAAATGAGATTTGTTAACTTACTAATAAATACTAACTAAGAGTAGCTGAAAGTTGGGATTCACAACAGGGCTGCCCCCATATGCAGAAGACACTGCTACATCTTGATCGACTCCGATATAGTGAACAAGATGACTCATGCTTGTCCATGAAATAAGATTTAAATTCTTGTAAATGACCAATTTGCTAATAAATTTTCTGCTCATGACACTTTAACGCTTAAGGGACAACAAATATTACAAATATGAAGAAAAGTATGATAAAATTCTAATCTTACTACATCTGGTGTCCAAATAAATAATTTATTACGTCCACAAAAATTTCCCAACCAGATGATTGTCAATATCCTTGTTACTTTTTTTTTGGTTTTTTACTTTTAGATTGCTACTTTATTCTGGCTGTCCGTTGGAATTCATAGATTGGCATAGGAGATCTCCTAGGTGAAAATTATCGATAGTGATTCCAATCCCATTACACGCACCTCTTGCACTGGTATGCCATTGATAGATTGTCCATAGAACTGCTGCGTTAAATGTCCTATTTAAGTTGCACATTGCAGTACATATCCAGATAATAGAAGTATTTTGTTTCTTTTTTTTGTTTTAATGGAATTCTCTTTGTTTCTATGTTATCCCTGTTTGTAGAACTTCTATATCCCAACCTGATTCACTGAAAGATCTTAATAGACCCTCTTGTTTGTAATCTTAATCCCATGATGCCTTAACAATATAGTATATAGCTTTCTGATTTCTACTGACTTCCAATTATGTATAGGATTTGCTAAGGATCTATAAAAATACAAGAAATGGAATGCTGGGACCCGATTACTCAACAAAATTTTCACCATGGCTTGCATTTGGAAGTCTCTCTCCACGTTTTGTATATGAAGAGGTTGAGACCTCTATCTTTCTTGCAGGGTGGGTATTACTTTTAATTATGTAGATAGAACAAGATAAGACTAATCTTTGGTATTCCATATGATTTGTTTAGGTAAAGAGATATGAAAAAGAGAGGGAAGCAAATGATTCAACATACTGGTATTTATTTCACAATCCTTGTGCTTAATTACCATCTTTGATGCATATAAAGAATTTATACTTTGTATCTTTGGTGGTAGCCTTTCTTACATTCTGGTAGATAATCTGTTGTCCTTTGCGATCTGTCCATGTGGTTAAGTTATTCTCATCTTAGTCTCATTTTTGGTGATTCTATGATGATGGTTTCAGGGTACTATTCGAATTGATTTGGAGGGACTATTTCAGGTTTCTTTCAATCAAATATGGAAATTCTATTTTCTATTTAGGTACAAGACAGTGATCATTTTACTTAATTTTTTAGTTGTTAATTGGTTTAACTAATGAAACTCATGAAGGCACTTCTTAGGATCAACGTCTTGTATTCTTGGATAATGTATAGAAATACTCAGTAGAGGGTATTGAAATTACTATTTATAGGGCTGTATTCGAGCTGGGCTTGGCCAAGCCCGGCTTGGCTTGAATGGATTTGATTGAGGCCCGAAGCCCGGCTCGGCCCGAAATGGAGCTTGAAAGTGTGGCCCGAAGCCCAGCCCAAATTCAAAATCGTGGCTCAAAGCTCGGCTCGGCCATTCAAGCTTGAGCCGGGCTTGGCTTGGCTCGAGCTCGGCTTAAATCCTTTTTTTTAAAAAATAATAATATTTTATATTATTTATATATATAATAATGATATATATAAATAATATTTTTATTTATTTTTTATTTTTTTAATAATATTCGAGCCGAGTTCGGGCCGAACCGAACCTCAATCGAGCCGGGCCGCACAGGGGTTGGCCTGAGCTCGGCTTGATTGAGTTTTCGGGCTTTTTTTTAAGCTTGGCTTGGCCCGTTTGAGCCTAAAATTCGGGCCGATCTCGGGCCGAGCCGCACCAACGGGCTGATCGGGCTTTGTGCAGCCCTAACTATTTGTTTATCACATCGAGACTTTCCTCTTTTCTTTGTAAATTTGGAAATTGATTAATATTTGTTGCATATGACATGAATTTTCTTTCTTAGTTATATATTTATCTACTTTCAGGTGGCCCAAGAAAAGTGGAGTCTAAATGGAGCCAAGATCAGATTTTGTTTGAATCTTGGAGAGATGGTCGTACAGGGTATATTTCATTCGCCTATCAAAATTATTTCTCTTTTTTTTTTTGCAAAGCAATTTGAAGACTACCATTGATAAATTGTAGGTACCCTCTCATTGACGCAAATATGAAAGAACTGTTCACCACTGGTTTCATGTCAAACCGAGGACGGCAGGTAAATCTGAGCTGAATGTAGGAGTATTCTCATTTCTTACTTGGTCAAGAAAACATCAAGCAGCGTTCCTGAAGAATTCATATTTTTCTACTTTGTGAAATGCAAAAAATGGGGCCTATAGTTGTACATTAGTAGTTTTATTCCTAAAGTTGATACAACAAAGATATTCAGTGTTTCTCAGACAGGTGAATATTTTGATTCCTTCAAATTAGAAAGTAGGTAAAATTTGAAATGTTTTGGATAAATATGTGCAACATTGGCCTCACTTTTCGTTCTTTTATCAACATTTGAAATATCAAAGCTTTGTTGGGAAGTTTGTTCATTTCTGAAACATTTAGATTAATAAATGCTTGAGGGAAGTCAGTATCGATTTACCCAAAATAGCTAAAATAATCTTTAAAATGGCAAATAATTTATCTCTAATCTCCACAGATTGTTTGTTCATTTCTTGTTCGAGACATGGGCGTCGACTGGCGTATGGGAGCTGAATGGTTTGAGACATGTCTCTTGGATTATGATCCATGTTCTAATTATGGAAACTGGACCTATGGGGCAGGTTATATATCAACTCTTTATTATTTTTTTCTATCACTAACATGCATGTGCACATATGTATGACTTCTTTATGTATACACTGTATGTAACTATAATTACGATAGCTATCTTTTTGTTTCCGTTTCTTCTAAATTTTTTCCCTCTAAAATAGGTGTCGGGAATGACCCAAGAGAGGATCGTTACTTCAGCATCCCGAAGCAAGTAAGTGCACCAAATCTGGAATATTTCTTTTAGTTAGTTTTCAGAATTTTTTAATGTTTGAATACAACTTGGACATCAAGCTTAAAAAAAAAATTAATAAAAGAAAAAATTGTGAAACTTATCAGTGTTTTAACTATATGAATCCAAACTTCTCTAGAAAGTATTTTCTTCCAACTATTCCTTTTCCAGACACAATGAAGTGACTATTTAAATGAAATCCTTCTATTTATGCTAGCATTTCAATAGAAGTAACTAAGATTTCCGTAATGCTATGGTATATTTCTGCTACATTGGTAAGTTCTGTGAATTGAATGTTTAGAGCTGAGTGTTTTTGCTCTTATAATTGAAATTTTCTCTCTCTTATGTTTGCTGAAATTCAGTAGGGACATTTTGGATCACTGCAAACGCTGATTCTAGCATATGTTTATTCTTCAGGCACAAACTTACGATCCTGAAGGCGAGTATGTTACCTACTGGTTGCCTGAGCTACAAGCGCTTCCGAAAGAGGAGAGGAATTTTCCTGGAAAATCATATATAAAGCAAATTGTACCTCTAAAGTTTGGAAACACCAATCCGAGGTATGGTCGTGCCAATACCGACTTGGCGAGGAGACAAACCAACCTAGGGAGACAGAATAGAGAGTACAGGAGATGAATAACTATATAATCCATTCAAGTAGAATGTAGTATCAATACCCTTTTTTATTAAGGGTAATTTACTAATTCAATTTTAAGTTTCAAGAAAGAGGTCACTGGTTCGATCCGGTCCGAGCTTTCAGATAAATGTAACCTTTCCATGGTTATCAATCTAGATGAACCATTTGTTTGATCACCCCCCTCATGATCTATAGCAGGAAAATGACGTGAGATCTTGAAACATATGGCCAAGCATCTTTCTTTTGGATGGTCAAAACGATTTAAACATGCTTAATAAGAAGGTTAGGATTCCTTGGAACAGCAGAACTTTCGGGTTATGGATTGCCCATGTCTTTGCCCACATGTTCAAAATTGGCTAATATCTTCCTCTCCCCTTTCTCAAAAATCATTAAATGTTTTTGTTTTCATTCTTCCTTTCCTTTCCCCTCTCTCCTCTTAAGCCTATCTTCATTAATGCATTAATTACTACTAATGAAACCCAAGAAGTTGGATGGATAGGTGGCGGCTATTGAAGGATTTAGGGGACAAGTGGCAGTCATAGAGGGTCTCTCTTCTTAAATTCTACTTTCTTTATTTCTCTCTACAATCCTGAATTGTATCCCCTAATTAGGTGATTATAGCTATATAAAACAGATGGGATATGTGTGAGTTTATTTGAACGTTGTAACTGCTATATGAAGCGTTTCCTTTTCTTTTCAAGAGATGCTATGACAACCTCTCTGTATGTGCACTCCAAGCTCTCTCTCAATCATGGATTTCTCACCCAGCTCCTCACAAGGATTGGATACAGTAGCAGTAACAGAAACATCCTTGATAGCATTCACAACCTCTTTCTATGCGTTTCTACTGTTTTCATCATCCTTCTTTTCCACCGTTGCTTGTTGGTGTAAGGAGACATCGTCTTGAGAAAACGTGGCTCACGACGCTTGTGATTAACGATGTATGGCGAAAAAGGGAAAGACAATGGAGAATCAGGATCTAGGGTCACCTCAAGGATGAAGTAGAGCGATGGCGATACCTGTGCCCAATGAGTTTTATTTCCGATATTTGTTCACATTATTTTGAGATCGCATTGCTATTAAAATTAATGCTAAATCAACTGGAGAAGATCCCCCCATGCTTAATTCTAAGTAGGGTTAACCGATGAGGATCGTCTTATTCTCGATCTCCATGCCAAGCTCGACAACAAATGAGATCGCATTGCCATATATTCATTTTCTTATGCTTACATTCATTTTCTCGGTTCGAGTCTTATGTTGTACATTTTAATTTCTTATGCTTCTTGTGAATGGTGGCTTAGTTGAATTACATATGATTTAGCTCAATCATGTTGTGATTCAATTTCAATCCTTTAACCTTCTGAATTTACTTTGTTCTCGATTCCCTGTTTGTCTGTCCAGGATTCGTCTATTCTGAATTTACTTCTATTCTTTCTCTTTTTTACTCTACTTTTTTACGGTTGTCCCATAGCAATTGCGGATCATTGGATGCTATATTGCAGGAAGCTCTAGTGTTGACAGACAATGAGGATTCAAATAAATGCAGATTAGACGAATTATTTGGAGATATCCTCCCTTCTAGGTCAATTTATAGTGAAAAAGCTACCACCCCTGTAATAGAATCCTCAAGCCAATATTGGACCTCTGATCATTGAACTTTTCATTAATTAGGGAATTTCCCTATTCTTATATTTGTTTTCTTGGTTCAAAAACATATGTTGGACATTTTAATTTCTCATACCTCTTGTAATGGTAGCTTAGTTCAAATGATTTACATATCATTTAGCACACCCTTCTTGTGATTTGATTTCAATCCTAACCTTCCAAATTTGCTTTGTTCTTTATTTCCCATTTGTCTGTCCAAGATTCTTTTATTTTGATATAATTTATGTATTGGTTGTTGTACCCATGATTGTTGGTTGTGTTTTTGTTTATTGTTTTAACTGTATTCATTTAAAATGTTATTACTTTTTTTAGTTATTCTATCTATTTATAATTATATTATTGTATATCCTCAAAGATTGATACCCACAAGATTGCTAAGTTTTGTATTCAACTTGTTTTATTCTAAAACTCATCCACTTTTAAAAATCGTTGTTGTTTGTCTTCTGATTGGATTTGATATAAAAAAATGAGTCCTTTCCAATTGATCCATTCCGATCGTAATTTTCATATCCTTTGTTCTACCTTTGCTTTCAAACCCAAGAAGATGGGTGAATAGGAGGCTGCTATAGAGGGATTTGGGAACCCGTGGCAGTTATGGAGGGACTCTCTTCTTAAACTCTCCTTTTTCTATTTCTCTTTCTCAAAAACCTCTCTAAGTTGTACCATTCCACAATCCTAAATTTTCTCCCACTAAATGGGTGATTATAGCTTTTTAAAACTGATGCAGTGTGTGAGTATTCAAATGTTGTAACTGCTATATGAAGTGTTTCCTTCTCATTTCAAGAGATGCTATGATAGCATTGTTCCAAAATGCGAAAAAGAAATGTAAATTGAAGAAAAAGGAATAAACGACTTATATAAACTCTTCATCCCATTGATTCTCACATGTAGAGAGAGAAAAATTCTTCTCGAAACCAAAAATACCCTAGAAAAGTATCCATATGAAGCGATTGTGCTATTGATGGGTGTACTAGAGTAGTGCCGGAGTGAAGCTTAACAACAATGCTCTTTGTAGCCTAAGGCTTTAAAAAGTGTTAGATAAGTACTTCTCAAAAGTCACATCTTTTTTATTATATCATAACACAATTATTTTATGTGTTAGAATCTGTTTTTTTATACTATAAAAATTATATTAAGTACAAAGATTATTACACCCGTAGATCTCAGGATAAGACTCTAAATCATTAGGAAGAGATAACAAAATGCCAATAAATCATTATGAAGAGATAACATTTAGTCATTTTGAGGCAAGCGGATCATTTATCATAAAGAGGATGAGTCTCAAGAAACTGATTCGGAGCTCTTACAGGGTGGAACCATGCAGTACCTGTAGAACCCCAGATCTTGATGGCCTAGCATGATGAATGATATCATGTATTAAAGCTTCTAAGAATATATTTTTAGTATATGGCTCTTTGGAATGAAGAAAGTAAGAGTATTGAATACTCGTAAGTATCAATAAGGGTCATGCCTTTGCATACCGTCGACTTTGAGCAGCTCTAGTTCTCTCACTGTTGATTGGAATCGAACGATTCTTGAATTTGTGGAAAGGTATTGGAACCATCTTCGAGGTTCATGTTGATCACTTTTCCAGATTTTGGGTCAGGGTTGAATCAAAAGTCTAATTTCCAAAGTCGGATCTGTTGAAAACAGGGGTTACTGAAATCTATTTTTAGACTAGTTGCCTTTAGAGTCCATTTAGGTAATTAAAAACTTAAAATTAGGAATTGGCTATTAGAGACAAAATTGTTCTCATTTCAAAGAAAAATTCAATGCAAGTTGAATCTTCAAAATCCGATAAGGGAGTCAAAAGTTATGGCCGAAATACGAAAGTGCAAAAATCTGGAAACTTTCTGCCCCAAGTACGAACGATCGTAGCGACGCTACGATCGATCGTAGAGTTGCTATGATCGATCGTAAAGCTCCAAAATTGCTGTAAACTCACTAGGCAACCTACGATCGATCGTAGGAAGCCTACGAACGATCGTAGATCGCCGAAGCGCTACGAACGATCGTAGATCGCTATGAATGATCGTAAGTCGTGAATCAAAGTTTATTGGGTGCGTGATTTTTGGTGTTTTCACCCCTAGGCCTATAAATAGAGGATCTTTTTGGGGGATTTTGGTTACCCTAAACCTAAAGAGAGTTCTTAGAAGGAGAGGGAGAAGATATGAGAGATTTTCAAAGAGGGTTTTGGATTCAAGAAGAAGAGCTCTAATCAAGCTCCCACAAGCTTGGATTTCTACTCAAGGGTTTTCCTTCAACCTAGGAATTGATCCAAGAGGTAAGTAATCCTACTAATTAACCTTGCTATCATGCAATTAGTGAAAGCATTATTTTGAATGGAATGTAAGTATGCTAAGATTTGAAAAGATGATTAGATGGTGATATTAGTTTTACTATGATGCAAATAACAAATGTGGGATGTTGGGGTAAACTACATATGATTAAATGAGATAATTAGGATTTAAGATTTGAGGGTTTTTCAATAAAAGGGTGAATATGGCTATATTTGCAAGTGAATGTTAATATCTCTAAATAAAGCATGATTTTAAGTATTATGTGATGAATTAGGCTTAGAAGCCATGATTTTGATTGTGATGCAATGAATGAAATGTTCTACATTCTAGAATTGTTTAAGTATATTATAATGCTATTACGTCTTGTATGAGCCATGTGAAGTGTTAAACATTTCCCTATGTATATGATGGTGTTCACAAGCATTCCACGCACGATAAGTTTTGCATGACCGAGGTTTTCGCATAAGCATGTTTTTCAAGAAATCATAAGAAAGGTTTTTAAAGGCATTCATAAGAAAGAAGCATAAGTGCATAAGCATTGATAAAGCCAAACTTTAGGTTGGCATTCTAAGATCGGTTACTTTATGCTCATAAGGATCAAGTCTAAGATCTTGCATAAACTCCATAGATCATAAGTCTCGCAAGGCTTTTCAAGAACTCATAAGAAACTCACAAGTCTAAGATCTTGCATGTCTCCAAGGATCATAAGCTCACAAGAACAAGCTTACAAGAAGGCTCACAAGAAAGCTCACAAGTTCACAAGAAAAGTTATAAGAACTCGAAAGCTCACAAGAGCTCATAAGAAAACATGAGACTCACAAGCATTTATAAGAACTCATAAGCATGCATAAGATGGTTCGTTTTCCATGAAAAGAATAAGTTTTATGAAAGGTTTTCTATGACAAGGTTTTAAACGTGAATTTTATGATTAGTATTCCCTTACGCAATTGTATGTAATTTTATGATTATGATAGTTAGCTAGTAGTTTTGGCTCGCTGAATATTCCATGCTTAGCCATATATATTATGTCGGTAGTACACAGGTCCCTTTTGACATCTGTGCCCTAGGTCCTTGGATAGAGGAGGACTATGGCGAGAAGGAGCCATATGTGGAGCCGGTAGTGGAGCCTCAGGAGGAGGCGAGAGACTTAGACTATTAGCCTTATCAGGGCGATCACTGAGAGGGAGAGAGAAAGAGCATTGTATTTTGTATGTTGATGAGTAGGCCTGTCTACTCTTAATCTGTGTTTTGTATTGTATAAACTTGGAATAAAGAGTATATATAGAAAAAAAAAAATTTGGGTTACGTTTCCGCACTTTGATTAAGCTTCCGCATTACTTTATATCTCCATTATGTATTGCCTTGTATATTTTGACAGGATGGTTTGGTATCAGATATTGCACATCACGAGCCAAAGTATCCCTAACTCGCAGGGGGTATTTTGGGTCGCGACAGTACCAGACACGAGATAGATCTTCCAAAGAACAAGGCTTTTTTCGAGTAAGCCAATTCATTTGGGACCTTGCGGATCCATTCTTTTTCCTATTCAAAGATCAGTCCTTTGTCTTTGAGTTTTCACGTTGAGAATTCTTTGCAGATGAAGAGATGTCAAACAAAATACCAGTAAATAATTAGGAAGAGATAACATTTAGAATGATTTTGTCCCCACCAAAAATTACAACATGAAGAAGAAATGGATGTCTGCCAAGATTTAGGTAATTTAAAACAAGACATGACAAAACATGGGATTGCTTGGGCCACGACTTTTAAGATAGTGCCTCGACCTGCCTAATTGAGAAAATTAACTTTCTAACACTGTATTTTTTGAAGAACTCACTGCTTAAGATATTTAAAATTTGTAGATTTTGAACAACCAAATTTGGTTGGTAATTTGAGATATTTATCCAAAGTTCTCGAGGCTTACGTCAGGGTGACCCTTAATCCCCTGCTCTTTTTATCTTGGTTGAGGAAGTCCTTAGCAGAGGTATTAAAATGATCAGTAAGAGCCATTCTTCTTTCTATAAGCTGGGCAGACATGGTATTCCATTCTCTCATCTCCTCTTTGTTGATGACATTCTGATCTTCTGCAATGGAAAAAAAAAAGAAACACCAAGAAATTTTTTGATTTTATCTCTAGTTACGAAGCTTCTTTAGGTCAGCTACTTAATTGCTTTAAAATCTCATTTTACTGTTCCTCTAAGCTTTCTAGATCTAGAGTTAACTCCATTAGTTCTTGTGTGGGAATAAACAACAGGCATTTTCCTTTTGTTTATCTTGTAGTTCCTTTGTATAAAGGCCGTCTTAAGCAATCTTTGTTCCTCCCTCTGGTGGAGAAAATTCAGAATAGGGTGGAAGGTTGGCAAGGTAAATTGTTCTTTGCTGGTGGAAGGCTTACTTTAATTAAGCATGTCCTTTCCTCCATCCCTACTCATCTTATTGTGGGTATTCATGTCCCTAAGAGATTAATCTCTTCTCTTGTTGATAAAATTTTGGCTAGATTTTTTTTGGAATAATTATGCTAGCTCAAAAAAAAAAAACATTGGATTAACTGGAACATTTATTCTCGGCCTACTTTGGAAGGAGGTCTAGGTATTAGGAAGATGCATGCTTTTTCATCCGCTTTTCGTATGAAACAAGCTTAGAATCTTGACCAATCTAAGAGTGTTTGGGCTAGAGTTTTTAGAGCTAAATTTCAATTCAACCACATTTGGCATGCTTCCCCCAGGCCAGGATCATCTAAAACTTGGATTTTTTATTAGCCAGTATTTTAAAACTATGATTTTCAATTAGACTTCACTGATAGGTAATGGGACAAAAATTAGCTTCTGGCTTGATTGTTGGTAACCTCTCATTGTTAACGCTATTAATAATCCTAATTCTTTTCCCCTAATTTTGGATATGTTGAGTAATGATGGCCATTGGGATTTTAGTCTTGTTAATGATTGCTTATCTAACCACAGTAAAGTAGAAATTAGATATTCAGGATTTTATACTTCTGATGATACAGATACTTTCATATGGAAACTAATCCTCAAGGAAATTTCTCTATCAAATCTACCTGGAACTCCATGTGCTCTTCTGCTACCCCTAAAGACTGGTGTAAATATATTTGGAACTCAGTGATTCCCAAAAAGATTCAAATTTTCAGCTAGAAGGTAATGTATGGAGTTATTCCGATTGATTATATGGTTCAAAGTATCGGTATCCCTTTAGTTAGCTGCTGTAATTGCTATATAAATGGTAATCTATAAAATCTAAACCATCTTTTCCTCTAGAGTGATATTGTAGGTTCCATCTGGAGAACACTTGGGAGATTAATTTTCAGTACTCCTTTTCCCAATGATAATGTCCAGTGTTTTTTAATTTGATGGTTTCGTGCTTCAAATAGATCCAAAAATGACCTTTTGGTAGTGCTTTTGATTATCATTATTTGGGAAATATGGAAAGAAAGATGCTCCCGTAGATTTGACAATGTGAAGAAGCCTACTTATATCATTGTTGACAAAATAAAAAGATGGATGGTTGAGCTTGGCACTAACAAAACCAATAAGAGATTTGATATTTCTTCTATTTTCAAATTGAGCTATCCTCCTCAAAGATCTTATGTTATTCATGCTAAATGGCTTCGCCCCCCACAAGGTAGATTAAAGTTAAATGTAGACGGAGCTTCTAGAGGGAGCCCAGGGATGCTGGTCATGGAGGCATCATTAGTGACTATAGGGGACACATGATTGCTGGTTTTTACTCTTTTTATGGTCATTGCTCCAATTATATTACTAAAACTCTCTCTCTCCTTGATGGTCTTCAGCTTTGTTAAAGTCTGGGTGGTTTGGTTGTGGATGTGGAATTAGATTCTAAAACTCTTATTGAGACTTGGAATGACCACATCTCTCACTTTTGGAAAGCTTAGTACTGGAACAAGCAAATTAGTGGCGTAATGCTTTTCTGTTCTTCAGTCATATTTTTAGAGAAGCAAACACAGTTGCAGATTTTCTTGCTAACTAACTATGGTTGTGATATGCTCAGATCTAGAACAATTTATTCTCCTCAAGATTGTTCGTCCAATGCCCTCATTTTCTTCGATAAGGTCAGTCTAGGTAATATTCGAGAGGTGCATAAGTAAGTTTTTGTATCTTGAGTTATTTTTCTTCTGGTTGTCTTGTACGGGTAAGGTTTTATGTCCCCCCCATCTTTTATTATCAATAAACTGGTAGGGGTCTTCCAAACCCCCCACTCCTTTTGAGCGGATTTCCTTAAAAACAAAGCTTTGTAGTAGATATCCAAAAGATTTGCCAAGTTTGTTGGCTCATTGAAATTAGCCATCAAGAATATATATATAGCTATCATCGACAAAAAATACATGAGGAAGGATAGGAGTAGTCTGATTTAATTGGATTCCACTTATCTAATGAGTCTGGACTGCTCTATGTAGAAGAGAAGAAAAAGCTTCCATACAAATGATAAATAAGTATGGGAAAAGCTAGTCTCTTTTTCTAAAGCCCCCGCTAGGAAAGAACTGTTTGAAAAAATATTACCATTAATAACAATATTGTAAGAGACAGTAGACATGCATTGTGTTTTGAGTTGAATCCAATGTGACTGGAAACCCAACTTTTGCATTACCTACTGAAGGAAGGGCCACCCAATTGGGTCATAAGTCTTATTCATATCAAGTTTGATAGCCATATGGTATTTTTGTTCTTCCTTACCATGCTTTAAAAAATGTGAAATATTGTGATTTAATAATATATTTTCAGAGATTTGATGACAACAACAAAAGTAGTTTGTTCTTGAGAAATAATATCTGGTAGAATTTATTTGCATTTGTTTGCTAAAATCTGTGGAATAATCTTGTTTTACAAAATTAAAGGTCGATATTGACCTATATTTTTGCGATGGGCCACTTTCGGGATTAAGATAATATAAGTTTGATTGATTTGTTTCAAGAGATACTGACCATTAAGAAAGCTTAATGCTACAAAATAGACATCCTCACCAATATGACCCTAGTGTTGGTGATAAAATAAAGCTGGCAGGCCATCGAGGCGAGGTGCCTTCAAACCACCAATTTGAAAGGTTGCTACCTCATCCTCTTAAGCCAAAAATGGTCTAATAAGATCTGAATTAATTGCCTTTGTTATCTAGTTTCGAACAAAATCACATTGAGGCTTTCATTATAGCTTATTGATACAAAGACTACTGTTACAAAATGGTCTTCAAATTCCGCAAGTTATAAATTTCTCTACAATGTCACAATCTCATTGAGGCTTTCATTATAGCTATTGATACAAAGACTATTGTTACAAATTTCACTCGGGTATCCCCGCAAGTCCCACCCCTACTGCACCCTCACAAAGTCACAGTCTAGACTACCTCTCTCTCTCTCTCTCTCTCTCTCTCTCTCTCATATTCTTAAACCTCAATCCTTATTTAAATAGCCTCATTTAAAAAATCTTTCTCTCTTGGCAAGATTACAACGGATGATGTCCAATAATAAGGCTGCTACTAGAGAAGACGTATCGTTGGGATCAGGTGATATTGGCGGGTCATGTGTGGTGTTAAGGAGAGAACTATGTATGATAGTAGAGGATGCAATTCTGATGGACTATGTAAATAAGCATAGAGAGGGTAAATAAAATGTTGTTCAAAAGAATTTGGGATTCTCTTGATGTTTTGATAGTTATCGTCTCCGCTGGGCTAATCATCTCAGGACTAATCTCAAGAAGGGATCATTTTCTCTTGATTAGGAATGTCTCATTATTTAGCCCTACGCCAAGGTTGACAGTAACTGAGCTCTCATTGCTACTTAGGTATCGCTTTTCTTCTCCCTCTTCTGTAATTTTTAGTGTTAGCCTAAATGTTACAACCATGTGTACCCTTAATAATTTTGATGATAACATAATGATAAAATGATCATTTTTGTACTAATGTTTCTATAAAGTTTATGTAAAATTCAGATTACAAGAACATTAGCCCAACACTCAAAGCATGATATATGGAAAAGACTCCACATGTTCAAGATGAACCGTCAAGATGAAACATCCATATTCAAAGTTGAAATCAAGATCAATCCCAAAATCCAAGTCGGATCACCAACAACAATAAAGATCATGAAGACCTATTCAAGTTGGAAGATCCAAGATCAAGTTGAAGACTATCTTTCAAGAAGATTCAAAGTAATTTTTATTTATTTGAAAGAGTTAAGGACTTATGTAAAAAGTCCTCAATGGTTTGGAAAGTTGAAATGCTCAAAGCCTAGACTGACCTTAGGAAGCCATGACTTAATTGTAAATCATTCCAAGGCCCTATGACATCTTAAAATATTGTTAAAATCATGATAAAGGGATACCAAAAGAGCTAGGAATTTATTCCCATCATATTGGTCTTAAAAAGATAAGTTTTCTGTTGAAAAATAGAGGACCCGTCAATGAGTGAGACAGTGGTCTCAACACTCGTCGACGAGTGAAAGAAACAGTAGCTGAATTTCATTTCAGCAGCTTCACTCGTCGACGACTGCTTGCGGGAACCCAGTAACGGCTAGTTTTTTAACAGCCAAATTCGCATTAAATGAGTTCCCAATGGCTATATTGAATTAACAACTATAAATTGAGTTCATTTATGAACATCAAACAACTCTTGATCAACCATTAATTATATCTTTAAGTTGCATTCAAGTCTTCGTTGAAAACCTAGAAATCCCAAACTTTGTACGAGCTTTCAACTCCCATTCTTTTGAGAGATTTTTAGAGTGTTCATTCCAATCTTAGTCAGCTCATTAAGGAACATTTTATCTAGATTCAAATCCAAACACTCATTTGTACTAAAGGAAATCAAGAATCAAGGACTCTTGTCCGAGAAGCCGGATAGCTTTGTAAAATCAAGAGAGGGTGTTCTCTTGCATTGAAGGTGGTAATCCTCGTTTGAAAAATGATTGTAACGGTTTGAGCTTCACCCGTCAAGAAGCTCGTGTGATAGTGGATCGTGTTGAAACCTATGAGCTGGAGAGCTTGAGGCGGGATGTAGGCTGGATTGCCGAACCTCGACCACAATTCTTGGTGTTTGTTCTCCTTATCTCTTATCTCTCATCTATCTTTGCATTACTAGTTTCTATCACTTGATATATTAGCTTAATCTTAAATTTTGCAAAAATAGGTTAAGGAAGAATTTTAATTTGCCATTGACCCTAATCACCCTCTCCAAGGTCCAATAATTGGGCAACATTTACTTTTCTCATTTATATATTGTTACTTTTTTGCTCCATCTTATGTCTCCTAGTTTGAGCTTCTAACCTGTATGTACACCTCTGTATAGTTACCTGGTCAAATAAACAATGAGAATAATAACTACTAGAGGGCTGGAGTCAAGTAGCTCCAATGAGTTGTGTTCTCTCTATCCACATGATATTTAGAAGCAAGCGATTGCATTCCACCTTCATCATCATTACCAACCTCTCAGCCTAAAACCAATTATGAGTCTCCTCTTTCTCTTTTGACCCCATTATGTTTTTTACGTCATCCCAGAGCAATAGCATATTATTGGGGTGCTATATAGCAATAGCCTCAATCAATTAAAAAGAATGAGAATTCAAAGAAATGTGAATTATATGAATTATTCAAAGATGTCCTCCTTTCTAGGTCAGTTTCCATGAAAAAGCTACCACCCCTCCAATAGGATCTAAAAGACAATGGGAATATTTGAGCTTTGCGCATTCCTTTATTGGCGAGCTCTTCATTTATTGAAAAATTTCCCCATTCTTATGTTGGACATATTAATTTCTTATACCTCTTGTGAATGGTAGCTTAATTCATATGAATTATAGATGGTTTAGCTCACCGATGTTTTGATTCAATTTTAATTATTTAACCTTCTGAATTGACTTTATTCTCTATTATGTGTTTTTTCAGTCAATGATCCTTCTGTTCTGATATGATTTATATATTTGTTGTTGTTACTCATGAATGTTCGTTTTGTTTCTATTAACTACTTTAACTGTATTCATTCACATTAATCCATTTGTCTATTTATAATTATATTATTTTATATCTCAACAGATTGATATCGCACAAGAAGGTTAATTTTTTTGTTTAACTTGTCTTATTCTGAAACTCATGCTTTCAAACACCATTGTTATTTGCTTGTCTTGTTTTTAGAATTGATATGCAAAAATTAGTTCTATCCAGTTGATCCATTCTAATGGTAATTTTCATTGTTCTACATTTATTTTCAAACCCAAGCAGTTGGGTGGATAGCTGGTGGCTACATGGGAAATTGATGGACACGTCGTTTAGAAATCTCATTTCTCTATTTCTCTATTAATACCCTCTCTAAGTGTTACTGTTTCACAATCCTGAATTTTCTCCCACTAAATGGGTTATTATATCTTTTTAAAATAGATGGGGTGTGTGTGCATTTATTCAAAAGTTGTAGCTGTTATATGAAGTGTTTCTTTTTCTTTTAAAGAGATGCCACAACAACGGTGTTCAAAAAGTTGAAAAATAAATTTTAAATGGTGAAAAAAAGAATAAACAACTCAAATGAATTCTTCACTCCATCAATTCCTACATCGTTCGTAGAGAGAAAAAAAATTAAATTTCTACTCTAAAAATACTCCAGGAAAATCTCCATATAAAGCAATCATTGTTGTTGATGGATGCATTGGAGTAGTGCCCGGGTTAAGCTTAACAACAATGCTTTTTGTTGCCTAAGTCTATAGCAAGTGTTGGATATGAGCTTCTAATATGGATACAAAGACTATTGTTACTAAATTTTACTCAAGTTTTCTGACAAGTCCCACTCCCATAGTCCAAACTGCCTCTCTCACCCTCTCTAACATTCTTAATGCTCAATCCTTAGTTAAATTGTCCCTTTAAATAATCTCTTCCCATCGTCAAGACCACCACAGATGATGCCCAACAATGGGGCTACTGCTAGCGGAAATGCATCATTGGGGCCTGACAGCATTGGCATGTCTCATGCAGTGTTGAAGAGAGAATTGTGGACTGCTATAGATGATGCAATTCTGATGAACTATGTGAAAAAAACATGTAGAGGGTAAGTGGAACATTTTTCACAAGAACTCAGGCTTCTCTTGAAGTTTTAATAGTTGTCGTCTTTGCTAGCTAATCATCTCAGGCCTAATCTCAAGATGGGATCATTCTTTGTTAATGAGGAACATCTGATTGTCAAGCTCCATGCCAAGATCAGCACAGAATGAGCTCGCATTGCTGCTCAGGTATTATTTTTATTTTACCCCTTCTATAATTTCTACTTTCCTACTTTCCCATTTATATAATGTTTCTTGTTTCGCTCTATCTTCTTTCTCTTACTTTGAGCTTTTAACCTCTATGTATAGCTTTGTATAGTTACCTAGGCGTACATACATCGAAATTAATTAGTACTTAGAGAACTATAGAGCCAAGCAACTCCATTGAGTTGAATTACCTCTCGATTTCCATATCCAAAGATCATATGAAGCCATGGCTTCAAAAATAATCGATGGATTGTGGTGGCTTCCCCTTTCATACTAACTTTTCCATGCAACTAGACAATTCTTCCACTTCCAATTCATGCAATCGATACTTCCCAACATCCCAAGAAACCCACGGGCCTCACCTTGAGCTAGCAGTCTAAAAATATTGTCGTTGTTTGGTGATATCAAGTACTCCTCAACAAAAACTTCAACCACCACCTTAACAAACCTTCTTAGACTTTTTGAAAAAAATCAATTTGGTGAGCCTCAAATCTAAGGTTTGAGTTGAGAACTCACAAAGTCAAGGGGATGGTTATGGCTCCATATAAGTCTATCTACCCTTTTTAATATTTTAACAATTAAGTTATAAATTAAAGGATGATATACTTTAAGTGCGGAAAATAGAAAGCCAAGCAAACCACAACACAAGGATTTTTACATGGAAACCCTTCCAGGAAAAACCACGGGACCTAGTCCAGCCATGAGAATCCACTAAGACAAAGTAAACGAGAACTTACAAGACTCGAACTTGACTCCTTCGGACTCGACACTTTGATCCTTTAGTTCTTAGTCCTTCACACCTCGAAAAGTCATCACTACTCTCAAGTCCCGTGATCAACCGCAGCCGCTTGTACTTCTCTTTGTGTTTCGAAAACAGTCCACGATCTTCCGATCGATCTCTGTCAATGACAGCTTCGGATTCCACCTACCAAATCACTCTACCATGATCCTTCTCGGATCGATCTTCTTCACAAAGGGTCCGGAACACTCCAGTCAAGGTGTTCTATCCAGAATGGGTTGATGGTTTGATAAGAATCATCACCTAGATGAAATCCTTCAATGCACAAGTCCAAACAAGCTAATATGGAGCTTTAGGCTTGTAATCACTAGGTTTAATGCACTAACAAAGGGAAGGAGAACAATAAGATTCTAGAGTGTTTAAGGACTCTAGAAGGAGTTGAAAACCTTCTTAATACTTCCCCAAAGTTATACTACACAAACTAGAAGGGTTCCCCTTTAATAGAGGATCAAAAAACAATTTTAGAGGTTGCTAAAACCAAAGAGGGAAGTTGTCAAAATAGCAAAACAACGGTTTTTAAAAATTTTCCATATCAGGGTCGACCCTGGGGGATAGTTGGGTCGACCCAAGTGTACATTTCGGTTGAACAAACCATCCTCCAGGGTCGACCTCCAAAAATCCAACTCTCTGGTCATTTTTCCCATACAAAATCCCTTATACCCAGGGTCGACCCTCAATGGTCAAGGTCGACCCTAAGGTGCAAACCCAAAATTAAATCTTTGTTTTTGGGTCTCGCACCCTTCATGAAAGTTGTAGCTCTTTTCGACATGGTTGTTTTGACATATTATAGAGCAAAATGTGAGCTACGGTTTGGGATATACACCCAAAACAAGTAACCTTAGTTTTTTGAAAAATTTCAGAATTTTAAAGAAGTTTTGCACTGTTTATCTCATCACCTAGGATCCGTATGATTAGTCTAGGTCACTCACCACCTAAGGTAAGATATTAGGATTATTCTAAGTCAATTCCCACTTTGGTAGTATGGTATCTAGCTCACTTACCATCCTATGAAGGAAATGATCAAACCGAGTCTTCAACGGTTTTCAACTTTACTTGTTGTGGATGCTTGACGGCAATGACACAAGATACATACCTAGATACCTAGACTCACTTGTTTTGACACCAGAATATGCCAAAAAAAAACATGAACTTTCCAATTTCCTCCTTTGGCAATTCCGTGGCAAAACCAAACTGAAGTACATGACTTGACACAAACTCACCCAAACACATCAAAACGGTGAATTAAGACATTACATAACTCTAACATTATTACTTGACGCCAATTGACAAATCATCTTAAATAAATACACTGAAGCTCTTGTCAAACAAATTCTGTCTGCTGCAACCTTGCACCTGCACATGCTCATAAACAAGACACCCAGTGAAGCATGTGTGGAATATGAAAATAAGTAACCACAGGTGAAGCAAGGAATGTACTAAACTTGGGAAATAATACCCAAACATTCTCCCCCTTTTTGGCACAATTGCCAAAGATAATCATGATTCCAATATCACAAAGAAAAATATACCAATTTAGTAAATGTGAACTATTAAGGCAACCACAGTACGACCAATCAAATGCAGACAATAAGGGGACATAAAGAGCGAGGAACAAGATAGAAATATAAAGCATAGACTCCCCCTTCACAAGTCAATCACAAACTCCCCCTCAACAACTCAACTTGATCTTCTCCCCCTAAGATCAAGGATACCACCAAAAATAGGGCACTTATGCTAGAAAGGCCATAGGACAAACAAGAAGGAAAAACACAAAAAAGAAAAGTATCATGTGCCACACAAACATGCATCAAAAGCATTCCAAGCAGTAGTAATTTAAATTACAAATCCAATGAAGAACATGATTAGTTAGTCCAACTGAGAATACACATCTAACTAAATCTCACGGAATGCTAAAGCATAGCCAATTCACTTAGACACATTTAGTGAACAGTTCAAAAGTGAGGCATTGTGTGTAGTGGGGTGGTCTGACAGGATACTAGATCAAGGTTTCTTTCCCTTTCCAATGATATGACATTAACCACTAAGGGGACTTCCTAAGATATACATCATAGAAGTCAAACCTAGTTAGATCCAGATATGCTAATTTTTTATACTTTGGTGTTCCTTTTTCCATTTTATTTGACTTAATAATTTTCTTTTATTTTTGATCAAATACCTCCAAACATTGTAAGATTTCTTTTGATGATCTTTATTTGATCATACCTTTTTCATGCAATGATGGCTTTCACACTATCCGGGTAGGTAGTCCTGACTATTGGCAGCAGAGGCTTTCACTCTAATGACCCAGATAGATACCTACTGTCCGCCTAGGTAGCCATTTCATACTGTTTGCATCCAATAGTGACTTTCACACTAGCCCAGTAGGTAGCCCTTTTTATTGCAACAATTTAAGCTCATGGAGGATACACAAAATGAGAATGACTAACAAGTATGGTCATTGTAGATTGGTCATCCAAGGTCACACTTAAGGGATAAGTCAAATACCTACAGATTGGAAAATAGACCTCTCAACAGAATCAGTCAGAGTGCATTTGAAATTTGTAAAGCATACATATATGAATAAGTCTCTAACTGTTCAAGATAAAACCAGTCTAATTTTCAGCCTAACTAAGAGACTATGAAGGTGATGTATCCTCAATCAGTAACAAACTCATATTCAACCCTGGACAAGTATAGAAATAAAGATCACACAAGGAATGCAGATCATGCAAGTCAAGCAAGGGCAACATGAAAAAAATCTTTTTGGATTTTTTGGTTTTTCAATGTTTTTGGATTTTTCAAAATAAAGAAAATAGAAAAACATACCAAAGCAAATAAACACTAGTAAAAAGAAAGACTACTAGTACACACAAATAGCATAGCACTAGGACAAGATAAAACACTAACAACACACCCTAGGCTATGATAGGCACGAGCTAAGTGAAGCCCTTCAGGTCTTCCTTTCTCACCTAAACGGTTTTAGAAGTTTGATTGACCATTTGGTCTCTAACCATTTCAGTTGAGGTAGGTATGACCTTTTGCCTCTTCCTCCTGTTCCTCCTTTTTCAGGATTGAGTCCTAGAATTATGGCGGGCATTATGGTTCTCCCTGTTACCTCCTCTATATCTAGCATGAGGAGTGTCATGACCATGCCACTATCTAGAGTTGTAAGCCATCTTCACACAAACTCCTATACTTCTCCACTAGGACCTCAACTCTCCTTTGAAGATTCCCATTAAAGTTGTGTTGGTTCCTTGAACTATGATTGGGCATTCTTCGAACTTTAGGACATCGAGGCTTAATATGACCCTTCACTCCACAGTTATGACATGTAGGAATGAATTTCTGAGCAGAAGGGTCTTTCCCTTTAGTAGGAGGGCGCCTTTTAGCACCAGGCTCAATGTTCGAGGTGGATAGAGTTCCCTTCACATCTTCACACCTCTTGTTTTGCTCAAGTTCAGCCAACTTAATTTCAAGACTTGTTTTTTCATCAAGACAAACATATAAATCAGATTCAAGTAACTAAGTCTTGGTAAGGAGGGAAGCCTTCTCTTCCTCAAGCTGTAACACAAGAGCTCTCAACCCTGAAGCCACTTGGTTTAAGGCATCCTTTTCCATTTCAATAGATTTGATCTTTTTAGACATGGAAAATTGAACCTTTTTCATCTTTAGGCATTCCTGAAATAGTTCATCATAGGTTGCCTCAAGGTTTTCCTCAGAATCTGAGTCATTCTGACTCTCATCATCCTCCTCACCATCCCTACAGTGTTGGTTACTCACAGCATTTGAAGAAAGTTCCTCAATCCCAGATAAGGATGCAGTGAAGGCCATATAACTCATAGTCTCCTCACAAGAAGAACTATCTGATTCCTTAGATTCAGATTCATTGTCATCCTTTGCTTTGCTCGTAAATCTTTTCTTATTAGAGCACTTAACGGTAATATGCTCGTAGCCTTGGCATTCATAGCATTGAACACCTTGGGATTTCTTGTCCATACTTTTAAAATGTTTCTTGTTTTCAAAGTGCTTGGACTTGGGCTTTTCAAAAGATTTTTGTCCTTTCTGATTAAATCTCTTATTAAGTTTCAAAAATTTTCTAAATTTCTTTGCAAATAGAGCCAACTCTTCTTCTTCATCCTTAGAGTCACTATCTGAACCATCTATGGATTCATTGACGGATTTCAAGGCAATGGATTTTGGTTTCTTAGATGGATTTGGATTTAACTCATAGGTTTGGAGAGAACCAACCAACTCTTCAAGTTTGAGAGCATCCACATTTTTGCTTTTCTCGATGGCGGTAACCTTTGATCGAAATCTCTCAGGTAGAGATCTCAAAATTTTTCTAACAATTTTGGACTCAGGAATTCTTTCCCCTAGATTGAAGCTAGAATTGAAAATGTCATTAGATTGACAAAAAAACTATCAAAAGTTTCATTATCATCCATTATCAACATTTCAAACTTAGAGGTCAGTAATTGAAGTTTGGAGATCTTGACAGTTGTAGTCCCTTCATAGGTGATTTGAAGAATGTCCCATGCCTCCTTCGAAGTGTCACATGTAGAAATACATCAAAATTCTTCGAGTATGGTTAGGGCTACAGCAGCGGAGATTGCATTTAGACCCTTACTGTTCCATCAACAACTCTCAAGTTCTACATTGGTCCATTTAGAAGAAGGTTTAGGGATGGTCTGGTCATTTATGGTCTTTGTTGGATGGGTCCAGCCCTGTTCAATGGAGAACTAAACTCTCTCATCTAATGATTTTAGAAATGCTCTCATTCGAGTTTTCCAATAGGCATAATTATTCCCATCAAATAATGGGGGACAAGAGATGGATCCTCCCTCTCTTTGGAGATTCATATTCACCGAAAATATGAGACAAGAACAAATAATAAATTAGTGAACCCGCTCTGATACCAATTGAAAAAAAATCAATTCGGTGAATCTCAAATCTAAGGTTTGAGTTGAGAACTCACAAAGTCAAGGGGATGGTTAGGGCTCCCTATAAGTCTATTTACCCTTTTTGATGTTTTAACAATTAAGTTATAAATTAAGGGATGATGTACTTTAAGTGCGGAAAATAGAAAGCCAAGCAATCCACAACACAAGGATTTTTACGTGGAAACCCTTCCGGGAAAAACCATGAGACCTAGTCCAGCCATGAGAATCCACTAAGACAAAGTAAACAAGAACTTACAAGACTCGAACTTGACTCTTTTGGACTCGACACTTTGATCCTTCAGTTCTTAGTCCTCCACACCTCGAAAAGTCATCACTACTCTCAAGTCCCATGATCAACCGTAGCCGCTTGTACTTCTCTTTGTGTTTCGAAAACAGTCCACGATCTTCCGATCGATCTCTGTCAATGACGGCTTCGGATTCCACCGACCAAATCACTCTACCACGATCCTTCTCGGATAGATCTCCTTCACAAAGGCTTCGGAACACTCTGGCCAAGGTATTCTATCCAGAACGGGTTGATGGTTTGATAAGAATCATCACCTAGATGGACTCCTTCAATGCACAAGTCCAAACAAGCTAATATGGAGCTTTAGGCTTGTAATCTCTAGGTTTAATGCACTAACAAAGGGAAAGAGAACAATAAGATTCCAGAGTGTTTAAGGACTCTAGAAGGAGTTCAAAACCTTCTCATTACTTCCCTAAAGTTATACTACACGAACTAGAAGGGTTCCGCTTTAATAAAGGATCAAAAAGCAATTTTAGAGGTTGCTAAAACCAAAGAGGGAAGTTGCCAAAATAGCAAAAAAATGGTTTTTAAAAAATTTCGACCCTGGGGGATAGTTGGGTCAACCCAAGTATACATTTCGGTTGACCGAACCATCCTCCAGGGTCGACCTCCAAAAATCCAACTCTCTGGTCATTTTTCCCATACAAAATCTCTTATACCCAGGGTCGACCCTCAATGGTCAGGGTTGACCCTGAGGTGCAAACCTGAAATTACAAATTCGTTTTTGGGTCTCATACCCTTCATAAAAGTTGTAGCTCTTTTCGACACGGTCATTTTGACATATTATGGAGCAAAATGTGAGCTACGGTTTGGGAGATACGCCCAAAACAAGCAACCTTAGTTTTTTGAAAAATTTCAGAATTTTAAAGAAGTTTTGCACTATATATCTCATCACCTAAGGTCCGTATGATTAGTCTAGGTCACTCACCACCTAAGGTAAGATATTAGGATTATTCTAAGTCAATTCCCACCTATGGTAGAATGGTATCTAGGTCACTTACCATCCTATGAAGGAAATGATCAAACCGAGTCTTCAACGGTCTTCAACTTCACTTGTTGTGGATGCTTGATGGCAATGACACAAGATACACACCTAGACACCTAGACTCACTTGTTTTGACACCGGAATATGTGAACACCAAAAACATGGACTTTACACTTTTGATTGAGGTACTTTCACCAATCCTCACTTACTAGTCCACAACATCTGCCCATTACTCTATACGCAAGCATCCTCATTGCAGCAGTGACCTTCTGGAGAGATGACAAAATTAACCAAGGTGTCCAGTTGAATAACTTTTTAGGAAAAAGTAAGGGTCATGATCCTCCACTACAGACTGTATTCAAAGAAAAAGAGGTTGGCTCAGTCAAAACCTCCTTCGAAATTGAATAGGAGAGTACACATGGTTTTTGAAAAATTAGTCGTTGTATAGTCTTTTGTGACCTTGAACTCAATCATGTAGAATAGTTACATGACCTTGAATGGAACGATGACGTGGTCTTGTTCTTCGCTCTGCATCAGATTATTCTTGTCATAAAGCAACTACGACCAACATCTCCAATTCATAGTCAGGGGTCGAGGTGGGGTTGGAGTCAAAGTCGGAGAGAAGCAGATTCATCGCAAGATAACCCTCCATGGACAAGAATAAAATCGAAGTAGAGATTATGGAGTGGAAAAGTTGGTGAAAATGAGAAATGTGTGTGAGAATGAGTGATGAAGTTGGTGGATTTATAAAGAAAAGAGTCAAAAACTCAAAATTTTAATCACAACGGTTATAAATTGGCATAAAAGTTAAATAAAAAGAAAATAATTTTTATACATTTAAAATTTTTGGGAACGGTCATGAACGGCAAAAAACAATTATAAACAGTCATGAATGTCATAAATGGTCATAAACGGCAATAAACGATCATAAACGGTCATGAACGGCATAAACAGTCATAAACGGCAATAAACAGTCATAAGCAGTCATGAACGACAATAAATGGTCAGAAACGGCAATAAACGTGCTTAAATGGTCATAAACATGCATAAACGGTCATAATAGGTACAAAAAAATAATATAATAAAATTTGCTACTTCCATTAGAGTGTCAAATTTGAAATGTAACAAATGAAGGTAGCAAATATGTATATGGGGTAGCAATGGACACATTTGCTACCCAAATTTTTTACTTACACATGGAGATGGTCTAAGCTTTAATATGGACCCTTTAATAATTAAATTAAAGAAATAGGATTTGGGAGTATATTTAGGAGTATACTTTGGGAGTACCTGTAGACCTACTGTCACGACCCAAAATACCCCCTAGGAGTTAGGGATACATTAGCTCATGACCGCTGTGTCATACCATCCTGTATAACACATAAGGCTTACTTACCATCCTGTGAGAGAGAGCATACAAGGCATAGAAAATAGTGAACTTGAAAATTCTTCTATGTAATAAGGTTTCATGTACAAAAGTCAACTAGGACTAAATGAAAAACTAAACCTTTTATACAAAATCCATCCCTTGAATTACCAACTCAAGTCTGATGCAAAACCCCCAAAATGAAGCTCCAAATACATGTCACTCTCCCTCAACCATAAGGCCACGTGTCCAAGTACCTATCATCAACATGATGATTCCAAGCGAACTCCTGCTCGACCCTCGGTTTCGAAGCACGATCGTCCAACCTGGAACCTACCGACATAACAATTCGGCTGAGCATTGAATACTCAGCGTATACAAACTACTAATTGATAATGTTATAAAATATTAACATGTCATACAGAGTACAGTTCATCAGAACATATGCATAATCAAAGTGCGGAAGTTTAAAACAATATAACAATTGCATATTCTTAAAAAGCATACTTTGAGTTCTTACCTTCACAAAACGTATTTCAAATATCTTATGAGTCTTGTATGTCTTGTGAGTTCCATATGAATCACCTTATGAGTTCTTAAGAGCTTATGCGTGGCTTATGAGATTCTTAGCTTATTAGTACCTTATGAATTCTTGAAAGTTCCTTATTAGTCTTGTTCGTCTTATGAGTTCCTTATGAGAATCAAGATTCACTTATTTCATTTGGCTAGCACCCGAACTATGAAATGGACGAACATGCATAGCTTTCTTCATTGTATATACTTAACTAGACTATGAATGGACGGACATACCAGCTTCGTACATACCCTACTAATACCTGAACTATGAATGGACGGACATACTAGCGTTCTTATGAGTTTTACTAGTATCCGAACTATGAAATGGACGGACATACTAGCGTTCTTATGAGCTCATGAGACTTGTGAGCACTTATGAGCATTTACTTATTAGCTTTATCTTATGAGAATTCCTTATGAGCTCTTACTTTCTTATTCTTATGAGAAATTTCGGTCATACATGTGCATAAAGTGCTTGTGAGCATCATCGAATACATGTGAGCATCTTAGAGATCAAGGAAAGCTTTTAAACATTTAGTCATATGCATAGAGTACTTGTGAGCATCATAGTAGAGAGTATTTAATACATTGGAATAGAATCATGTAATTTCACTCATGGAATTATCATAGCATATACATGGCTACTTAGCCTATTTTGCAAAAATCATAATTTAAACTTACTTTACTGTAAAACCCTCCTTTTAATACTCATGCTTAATACCAAGTTTATCATAAAAGCATGGTGATGATATACACCATTTGTGATCAATAGGTTAAGCGAGGAAATCATCAAGTATAGTAAAATTCCAAATGTTGTTTTATTCCTTCAATAGCATATGCATATAAGGCTATATGCCTTAATTTTCTCAAAAACATACATCAATACTCGCTATTTCATTTCATTCATGTTAATACAAGGCTACAAGCCTTACTTTCCTCAAGAACATGCAACAAAGCTTACTAACAAGGCTATACACCTCAATTTCTACAAAAAAACCATGCTTTACTAATTACTAAGCATGAATGAATCATAACAAGGTAGTTAGTAGATTGTTCTACCTTTTGAAGGATTGATTTCCTTCAATCAAGAGCTTTTAGAAAGCTTGAGGGATTAATATCCAAGCTTTGAGAAGCTTATAGAAATCTGGAAACTAGAACAAAGTTTCACTTTTGCTTCTGAACACCAACCACGAACTCACTTCCGAGAATTCCCAACTTGATGATTCACTTTGGAATCAAAATCCAGGTGTTAGAACACCAAGAAGGCAAGAAGAACTCTTCCTTTGATGGCAAAACATGAACTCAGAACATCCAAACAATTCTCAGCTTTCTTCTTCTTCTTCTCTTCTTCAATCTCTCACGAATCCAAGCTTGGGTTTTGAGTAGATCAAACCCACGAAATCCCCTTTTATTTATAGTCTAAAAGTTGCCAAAAACCCAAAAATATCTTAGGAAAATATCCCCCAAGGTCGGTGATGAGTTACAGCTTGTTTCTGGGCGTTTTTGCCATTTTTCATAATGAATTCGTCGACGAATTTCGGCCCCCAGATCAATTCGTCGCCGAAATGGCACTCTGCCTGGGCAGGTTTTTCCCACTTTGGTATTTTGGTCATAACTTTTGACTCGTTTATCCGATTTTGACGATTCAACTTGTGTTAATTTTTTATTCAAAGGAGAACAACTTTCATGTTTTACACAGCTCTTAATTCTGCTTTTTTCATATACTAAAGTGGCCATAAAGCTGACTGGTCTGAAATGGATTTCAACAGACCAAATTTACAGCAGACCAATTTACGGAAATCTGACATTTGACCCAACTTTTACTCAAAATATGAAAAAGTGGAAAACATGAACCTCAAAGAGAGTTTCAATACCTTTCCAAAAATTCAAGAAACACTCGATTCTGATCACCAGTGAAAATTCTAGAGCTCTTCAAAGTTGAGGGTATGTTTAGGCATCCCTCTTCTTTTAACACTAAGAACATTTCCCCTTTTTATTTTAACATCCATAAACATCAAGGATGGTTCTTTAGTAC
Organism: Tetracentron sinense; assembly: GCA_015143295.1. NCBI lineage: Eukaryota > Viridiplantae > Streptophyta > Magnoliopsida > Trochodendrales > Trochodendraceae > Tetracentron > Tetracentron sinense. Next base: position 32,040,059 of record CM026569.1, on the reverse strand, counting down.
CCTCACACACCATAAAACCTATGATAAAGTCCTCATATCATTCATATGAACCTAGGGAACCTTGGACCTCACTTGAACTGTTTACAGCACTATTCACAGCACTATTCACACACTATTCACTTAAAACCCTTTAAGTACTTAGAATATTTCATATACCTTTGCTTTTACCCACTTAGAGTATATTTATACTCTCTTTTTGAGACTCAACACATGCATCTAAAACCCTCACTCGACTCACCATACTACCAAGAACAAAATGGAAGGCTTTAGGCCTTTACACATACCATACAAGGGCACTATTCACTACACTGTTCATAGCATAGTAAACTTGGATTCCGGGGTTCTACACCTACACTGCTCTCTAATACCCATGTTTTAGAAACCATTCCCTAAAGAGGCTTATGATTGTTTTTCCATAATTCATTATTTATGAGAAGTCTTAAATACCCTTCCACTACCACTAATACTTGAAAGAATAGTTTCTTATAATTTAAAAGAAAGACGGAAATAGGGGTTTATGTACGTTAATGAGAGGAAGTTCTCGGCACAAACGAAACCTAGACGAAGTTCCTTACCCCCCTCGTCTTTCCATCCCACGAACTCCCTACTCGTTCTATTTTGTATGAAAATACACATTTGAATATTGTTCTTGATATTCATTTATCCTAAACTAAAAATGTATGTTAATTTGATTTTTATTCACCTTCATTGTTTCTATACCTTTTGATATTGGTTAATGGGTGTTTTAAGACGGTTTTATTTAGAGGGATCCTTCAAAAAAAAAAAAACCCACAAAATCCCAAGTTTTAAAAGAGCTTTTTGCATAAAAAGTCGAAATACATGGAAACTATATAGTACTCTATCTATACATGGAAAGTTATAAGAAGTATTCAACCTTACAAGGAAAGTTATAATAAGAATCACTATACATGGAAAGTATATAGTACTCTCTATATACATGGAAAGTTATAAGAAGTATGCAACTTTATGTGGACATTTATAATAAGAATCACTGTACATGAAAAGTTTAAATGAGAATCCTGTCTAGAGTAGAACATGAAAATTTTAAATGAGAATCCTCTCTAGAGTAGATGGAAAATTGTATAGTAATAACTCTTTTATCGGTATGGGAAGTAATAATAAGAATCCCCTCTACATGGAAAGACAGCTTTCCAATTTGGTCACACAAGCAAGATTGACCTATAATATGAGCTTATAAATACTTAATATCCCCAAAACCAAACCAAGTAAGGTATTTGAGAGCGAGTCTCTAAGAGATGCAGAAGTAGGGAGATACGATTCCATCTTCAATAGTGAAGGTCGTCAGCACATCCCTTTATATCCGTTTGACATTCTAAAAACCTTATTGTCTTTCATGGTACGTAGTGGGATTTAATTTTTTTTTTTGTTTCTTCTCTAATTTCCTTACATATAGGAATAAGGTTATAGAAATATTTCATTTCTTTTGGGCAAAGGTATACAATGGAAGAGGACTCTTGTCATACTTGTGGGGGGCAGTCTAGTTATTGGATTAATGATTTACCAAAGTTCTGGGCGGCAATGTATCTTAGTCTACATCGCATTAAGAATGACCAGCTTGCTTGTTGGGCTATTGTCAAAAGTCAAGGGCCACGGATTTATTTGTACTGAAGCCAGAGGAGTGAACTCGGTGCTAACTTCTCCGAACAACGAGTGGGAGCAAAAAAGCGAGGAAACAATTTTCGCTTCAGTAATGGATCGGGAACAACAAAAGAAAAGTTTAATTCTACTCATTCCTCACTTAGGAATGTTATTGAACATTGTTTTGGGGTGTTGAAGGCTCGCTTCGCAAATTTAAAACAAATGGAACCTTACTCCCTAGCAACCCAACACGATATAGTTGTTGCAATGACTATTCATAATTTCATCAGGCAAGAAGCTATAAATGATAAACTATTTGTCGAGTATTAAGATGATGGATGGATTAATGCAGAAGCTCCCAAACCAGAGGAATACGATGTGGTTGATCCGACAAATTTCACCCAACCCCACAGGTAATGAGTTTTTGATTGAAAATTGGGTGTTTTGATTGTTTTACTCAATGAGTTTTTGAATCCTGAGAACAATTAAGTAGGTCTAATTGATCCTTCTTTGTTTTTGTCTTCTTGAAGATCTGATCTTTTTATTAATAATTAGAACTACTTAGATTTGGCTAACTTTGGATTCTTTTTGGGCCTGCAGTAGTAGATTCATTGACCCTTTTATTCGGGAAGACTTAATTTGTTGTTTTAAATTGAATTTAATGATATATATTGGGATCCTTGTATTGTAGAATACAAGGTGCATTCTTACAGCAGAAATGGTCTGTGCAGAGAGAGAAAGGAGAATGTGACAGAGAGAGAGAAAGAGAAAGGAGGATGTGACAGAGGGAGAAGAAAGGAAGACGGCGTACGACTACGAACCAATGGGAGGATTCTATATTTTGGCTTTTTGTAAACTCTCTCTAATGAAAACAGTGAGGTGATGGCTTATAGAAAATGAATACCCATTTCAGCGATTCTCATTGGTTCAGTTCTCCCTTTCTTTTCCTCAGTTCAATAGGAAGTAAGTGAGAGTCTAAACTCTAAAGAGATCTATCCCAGAAGGTTTTTTTTTTCTTCTTTTATTTTTGAAGATAAACTTCAAGTGGGTTTTTTCTTCTTCTTTTATTTTTGAAGATAAACTTCAAGTTCAGATGAATAATTAAAGAGAACCCCGCTATAGAAATCATGATTCCATTGGCTTGTTAGAAAAGAATAGAAAAGTCGTGAGTGACGTGACTAAAGATTTGCAACTGAAACACAGACATTGCAGACTTGTTCATCTTCTCTTCGGCCTCGGATTGTCTTTGGCGAAGCCAGAAAGGGCTTGTCTCGGGCAACCATAGAATAGGGGACAAGTGGTGGAGAAGTCAAAATCATGGGCCCCATGATTTTGACTTCTCCAAACACTACATGACACATGGAGAAAAGATGGTGAGATATAGGGAGAGAGATATCAAGTGGGGAGAAGTCAAAATCATGGGTGAAAATGAAATGACTTCTCCCCTTTTAATCGCCACATGTCCCCTATAATATGGTTGCCTGAGAGGGTTTTCTTGTTTCACCAGAGACAATCCAAGGCCTCTTCTCTGGTGCTTTCTTGAGCGAGAGATTGAGAGATAGATGAGATTAATAATTTAATACAAATGCAAATTACTAGTATTTATATTGATTATAGATTGGATTTGTTATTCATATTGAAGAGAAAATTTCAGACTTATATTTAGCATGCCTTTGTATGTTGTTATGATAAGATTGTTCAACCACTGTGACGAGTCCAAAGTCTCATTGACTAACATGGGAATTTGGGGCGCGACATAAACCATCATATTTATATAATAATATTGTTATTCTCCAATTGATGAAATAATTTAAGCCATAGTGTTGTGTATTACGATCACGTACACATTTTTTTTTTTAAGAAACCATGAGCATAACTCTTTTAATAAATAATAAATTACAATTATCCACAGTGAAGATAATCTTTAATATTAATATCTCATATATTAAAGGAAGAATTGTAATTAAATTAAAATAGAGACCAAATCCTGACATATAAAGAATTATAATTGTTTAGTGATAGACCATCAGGATTATATAGTAAAACTGCCATTCTTTTATTATTAAAATAATAAACAATGTTGTTTTTAATTTCAATCACAGTTTATAAGAAACTGTAATAATTGTAATTTCTTTCTATTTATACATGGAAGGTCTTTTATAGAACAATTTAAACCTCTTAAGGAGGAACATTCAACTCGGCTAAGCCAAACAGTAATTCTAAAAACAATGACGATGGGCTCCGCTCCAAGTCTCCACCGAAAAACTATAAGAATAGGATATTGATTGAAACCACCACATTGCTACCTCCTTAACGTCTCATCAGGATTGTGCTAACTCGACTCTCCCATTATCGCACTCTCCCCTTGCCCATGCAATCCTTATCGTTTTTTTTTTTTTTTGCTTAGAAAAGGAGAGAGTGCAATAGAGGTGAGTGGTCTTGCTAAATCCACGATTAGGCCAAGTTAAGATAATCAGGAGTGAATGGCCTAAACACATCAGCAGCCTCTGTCTCCAACATCTCCAAGTGCCCTTTGAAGAGATGCATGTACATAACCCAGTCTCCATCCTCAGTTGCACTGGGCATCAGTATCACGTACCCTACTTCATCATCCCATGTAAAATTGTAGGACCTGAAAGCAGGCCTTCCCCATCCAAAGTCCACCTTCTGCACCGGGAACCTCTGACCCAATGACACAACAAATGCTGCTCCTACCTCTTTCCTCTTGCCATATATCATTGGTAGCACTGGCTGGTCTATGTTCCTCCATCCAATCGATCAACCCCAAGAAATGCTCCTTCGTTATGGTGCCCTCCAAGAACTCATGGACTTCTTCAGTTATAGAAACTGAATATTGAATAGATTTTGATGATTTACAATGACCTTAAATAGGATTTATATAGATTTGACAAGATAGACTTTATGGAAAGTAAATCAATCTAATCACACCTAAGCAAATCTGAGGGTACCCAGGAGCTTATATACACAAGGCCAAGCCCATACTTAACCGATGTGGGATTATTGGATCCTAACATACCACCATGCTCCACAGCTGACTCCACGATGGCTTTTACTCTGAGGCGGGGCACTTCTTAGGGACCTTTTTCCCGTAGCCCTCCCTAGGTAGCCCTCTCCGAGACGGCGACCACAAAACCACAACACATACTGCGTCCGAGCCCGTACTCGACGTGGTGCTAGCTCTGATTCCAAATAGAAACTGAAAATTGAATAGATTTTGATGATTTTAAAATGACCCTAAATAGGATTTATATAGATTTAACAAGATAGACTTTATGGAAAGTAAATCAATCTAATTACACCTAAGCAAATCTAATCTACCCTTAATTGATTCTAATCTAATATTGTGATGAGATACACTTGAATGATATAGTACATCTCATTCACCTTATTACAATACCTCTTATTATATTCTCCAATATCAGCCACCCAACTCAATGGCTTTGTCGTGAGCTCATCGATGCTTGCCTCACCAAAAGGAACTGAAAGGACATTCCCGAAGTAGTTAGCCATCGAAGATGATTTATCTCCTTCCCCACCACTTAATCTGGTCATTCCATCAACCACGATACCCATCTTGCATCCCTTGGCATTTTCGCTAGTGCCTTTGGCGACAATCTGCCACAAAAATGCACTAAAAGCCTCAAATTTGCTTCTCTTGTGGTCATTGGAGCTGGCCAATGACTGAAGACGATGGATATCCTCGGTAGTGACATAATAGATGTGGCTTATGATGTAATCAGCTCCAAGCTTAGGATCTGTTGGAGGTAGCAACGACGATAGAGGCACATACATGTTGTCATGGGACGAGTCATAGCATCCGGGTCGTCGTGGATTGAGTAGTGAACACTGGAAAGAAGGTGGAGGAGAAATGTTTTTCTCCTGCGCAATCTCAACCCATGCAATCGAGAATATGTTGGCTGAGTAGGCATCAACAATGCGATGGTCGAATGTGCACATGACAATAACTCTGCCACATTCAAGTCTAGTAACCTGTTGATGCAAACAAAAGGAAAGATCTCATCTTTCGAAAGTAAACAATTAGATAAATCTTCTGAGATTGCTCGGTGTAGAACCCTAAAAATTATCAACTTTACAAAAAGGGGCCCTACATGCCCGTAAAGTTGGAAAAGGACTTCTAAGACCATGAAAAGGGCTCTACACAAATAAATTTGGCCCAATGGCAGAAAATGGGCCTCCTGTGGCCCGGAGTTGAGCATAAAGTAGAAAGCCCAAAATCGAAGATTAAGTTCAAATGGGTCCTCGACAGCCCGAGTTTTAGGCATGAAGAAGAAAGCCCACAAATCTGAAGTCAAAGCTAAATGGGCCTTACACCCACCAAATTGGGTCCTTCCATGAAGAAGCCATAAACCCACCAAATGGGTCGGCCCGCCAACATCAAAGCCTTTATGGGTTTAAAACCACTAAAAGGAGTGGGACCCACAAGATCTACATATCAAGAGTCTATAAATAAGACTCTCAAGCCAAAGAAAAGGATAGACAGACAATCAAGACAAGACCTCAAGAGAGAAATAAAAGAAAAGACAAGGATTCGAGAAGAGAAGAAAAGTTCAAAGAAGGCGACTCAAAGCTCTCTAAAGAAGAATCAAGTCAAAGTTAAAGCAAGTCTTCCAAAGAGAAAAGCACCTCCCTAGCTGGTAATGCGCTAAGCATGGAAGGAAGGAGAAAGCCACTACAATCTCCAAAGAAGATCAAGTCAAAGCCAAAGCCCGATTCTTACCAAAGAGAAGAGAGTCACACAAATTCTTCAAGAGCGAGGAACATGCCCATCGGCCCCTTGTTCTTGTCATCAAATATATTTTTTGAAACTCAGACTGTTAATCAGAGGGTTATTTGAGAGTGTACCATTTTTAACATTAAATTGTTATTTGATCCTCCATTATTTCGCTCGCAAAATTTTGTGTCGACAAATTTCTAGCACGCCCGATGGGACACTCTAACCTCTCATCTTTCAGTTGCAAATCGTCTTCGACAACACCAATGGCTTCCAAGAATACCACTGTTGTTGTAATCAACACCATTCAAGGAAAGAGGAACACAATCTCTTTTGGATCTGAATCTGCACAAACTGCCGGTGATGATCAGTGAGTGAATCGTCATATGACGTTTTCCGGTGCCTCTCATCTGGTTAAGGCCTTTTCTCAGCACCGCAAAGCATGTATCAACAAAACAATGCAAAAGAATGAGTCTGTGAGGGCAGGACGCCATTGGCTATGTCCTTTGGTAATCCTTCCGAAGCACAGTCTAGTACCAGATCGACGTCTGTATCTTATTCTGTGACCTCTCCATCTCAACAACAAGGCTCCAATGGGTCGCGAAATCAAATCTATCCCAGCTTTTCAACACATACTTCTTTTTAAACGGCAATGATGCGGAGGCGACATCAGTCAATGAACAACTTGGCCAAATGGCTGACACCATTGCTAGGTTGACAAAGGCGGTCGAGGACAAAGATGTTCAAATCGTGAGCCTTGTTAGTCTCTTGGAAAAGAACAATCAAGTGGACGAATCTAGTCAAGGGCCAACAAATCCCCCTGGGTTCCATTTCCGAGGACATCGCGATGCGGAGGAACCGAATATGGGATTCACTCTTTGAGGACCCCGTGACACGGAGGAACAAAACTGGAATACATCTGGCTCACTAGATCCAAGTCGAGATACTCATCAAGCATCAGTTGCCTCGCTCTATGTTCGACAACTGCAGGCAATGATCACTGACACCATTTGCTCTCAATATGGTGGTGTACCACACTCTTCATTGGCTTACGCCAAGCCATACACACAATGCATTGAACAGATGCACTTTCTGATAGGATATCAACCACCAAAATTTCAACAGTTCGATGGCAAAGGCAACCCAAAGCAACATGTCGCTCACTTTTTTAAAACTTGCAACAATGCCGACACATATGGCCATTTCATGATCAAACAGTTTGTGCGTTCTCTCAAAGGAAACGCATTCGGCTGGTATACCGACCTTGAGTCCAGTTCCATCGATAGTTGAGATCAATTGGAGTGGGAGTGTTAGCCTCAAGGTTACAACTTTGGGTATCCCTACTAATTTTGATTATAACACAATAACGAAATGAAATTTAAAGTACTGATAAATGTGTTCAAGTGCTTTAGCATTTCAGATTCAAAGGAAGAAAGCACTCCAATCATGATAAAAAGATGAAAATTATCCAAGATCAAGCTCAACTCAAAGTATACAATTGAAGACTCAAGATAATACCATAGTCCAAGTTGGGTCCTTGAAGACATGTCAAATTATCAAGACCCAAGATCATCTCTTAAGAAGCTTGTAATATTGTATTTTTTATATTTGGTGCCTTGAGAGTGATTAGGACTAATGTAAAAAGTCCTCAAAAGAATGGTAGGTTGAAAAACTCAAAGATCATAGATTGACCATAGGTGCCTAGGACACTTAATATTTATCATTCAAAGGCCTAAGGAATCATAAATTCATGTTAAAACATAGCTAATTGACCTAGGAATTCATTCCCATCCTTGTGGTCTGATCCAAGATAGAATTCAGATAATCTGTTCTGAATTCGTTGACGAATTCTCGGAGTCTTCTGAATTCGGCAATGAATTGATGACAGTAAAATGAAAATTGGTTACTGTCCTCATAATTCGGCAACGAATTCAAGTGAGAACTCCATTTTGTCGACAAATTTGAGTCTGAAACAAAAAATCGTTATAACAGCTAGTTTTTAACGGCCTAAAATGCATTTAATGTTTCTTCAATGGCTATATTAGATCAAGTGCTATAAAAGGAGTTCATTTATGAACTAATAACAACTCTTGATCACTGCAAGAACTCTTATTGATCACTCATTCATTGTCTTTGATGTCTCACTCACTCACATACTTAGAAATCCCCAAATTTCTTTTGAGTTCATTAAATTCCATTCTCTTTTGAGAAACTTTATTAGAGTCTGTACTTCACTCTTATCCAGCTCATTCAAGGAGCTTTTATTTTGGATTTCCAAATCCAAACTCACTTATTAAGGTTAGTCAAGAATCTAGGATTCTTGCATTGAAGCTGTTGCTTCAGTTTCAGTAAGAGAGTGAGTTGCTCCTGCAAGGTTTCAGCTCAGCCTAAAGGAGAGCTTGTAAAGGTTGCATCTCGACCTGTAAGAGAGATTGTAGAGGTTTGGGCTCCACCCGTGAAGGAATCTGTACGATTAAGGAATCGTGGTGAATCCTCTAACTAGAAGCTTGAGGCGGGGAGTAGGCTGGATTGCTGAACCTCGTGAACAAATCCTTGTGTTTATTTCTTCTAACTCTTATCTTTTACTTTCAGCACTTTTCTTGTTTAATCTTGTATTACAAATAATTTTTAATTCTGCATCTTAGACTTAGAGTCCATAATTTTTAAATCTGCCATATACCATATTCACCCCCCTTTAGGGTCATTACCTAGCCAACAATTGGTATCAGAACCTAATACTCTAGATAGATCTAAAAAATTTGAGTAATCAATTTTATAATGGCAAACAACATTTTTGCAACAAGCCTAGGAGAAGGACAATCACCACCAAACCTCCATTGTTCAATTGAGATATAATTACTGGAAAACCAGAATGATGATTACATCAAAGCTCTAGATTATGAGTGTTGGAGGGTAATAGTCAATGACCCCCATCTGCCCACAAAAATTGTGGATGATGTTAGAATCCCCAAAGTAGAAGAAGAATGGAATGATGCTGATATAAAGCTCATTCAAATCAATACTAAAGCCATTAGCAACCTCTATTGTGTGCTAAGCCCTCAGGAATTTAACAGTCTCTGGATGTGACTCTACCAAGAAAATCTGGGATAAGCTTAAAGTCACCTATAAAGGGACTAACCAGGTTAAAGAAGAAAGGATTAGCATGCTTGTTCACAAGTATGAATTATTTAAAATGGAAAAAGAAGAGTCTATTGGTGATATGTTCACCAGATTTACTAATATTTTAAATGGTCTAAAATCTTTGGGTAAAGTGTATTCAAATGCAGAAAATGTGACAAAGATTCTGAGATCACTGCCTAAGGAATGGACTCTAAAAGTTATAGCAATCCAAGAAGCTAAGGATCTCACTAAGCTACCTATGGATGAGCTGTAAGAATCTCTAATGACTCATGAAGTCATAATGAAGGATCAACTACCTGATGAACCAAGAGCCAAGAAAGGGCTGGCCCTCAAGACTACTCAAGTGGAAGATAGTGATGAGGAATCCAGCAGTGATGATAATGACATTGCCTTGATGGCTAGAAGTATCAAGAGGTTTCTTAAGCATAGAAAGAACTTCAAGAAGAGACCCTAAAAGAAGGAGTTCTCCAAGGAGGTATCCAAGGCTGAGATAAGCAAGAAGGAACCTATTACATGTTATGAGTGCAAGAAGCCTGGCCACATAAGAACTGATTGCCCTCAACTCAAGAAAAGCCAAAGATTCAAGAAGAAAGCTATGGTGGCTACTTGGGATGACTCAGAAGGGAGTAAGTCAGAAGATTTCAGTGATGAAGAATTGAAAAATCTGTATCTCATAGCAAATGAAGATGAGATAACTTCTACTCCAAATGACTCTCTTTCTTATGATGAAATAAGAGATGCATTTGATGAGTTTATATTGAATTTGGTAGAATAGCCAAATTAAATAAATCTTTTAAAAAGGAAATCCATACTCTCACACATTCATGTGAAATTGAGAAATAGAACCATCTGATTTGATTCGTTCTCAATAGCCATGAGATGATCATCTTAGGGTGATCCTTTGGTCGACGGATGCTCCTATTACACTCGTAGTCTCTAAAGGATGAGAACCAACTATGTAGCATCTACATCGAGAATTCAAGTATTGTATATGTCACTAGTCCGATCCTTTGTAGGAACTTCCCGTAATAACGAACTTGCAAAATGGATCTCTTTATGATAAAGAGATTCGTTGTTCCTGACCCTGCTTCACCTTAATTGGTAGTAGCTAGTTTTAGTTAGTTAGTAGCGTTGGATGTAGAGTTTGCAAGGCTCTTGTATCAATTCCAGTTCTGGACCGCTCCAAGTAGTAAGAATCCGGATGTGATACGTTAAGTAGTTAAGTAATATACTATAGTTATAGTAATGGTAAAAACTAAGAATTCTATGGAACCTTCTTTTCGTTTCGAGTTGAGATCCTTTTAACCTTGGCGGAGCATAGCAACTGGGGGCAAGCCAGGGAGTGCTTAGTAGGTAGGGGATTCAAAAGATGGAGATCAATTCCAAGAAGGTGTAGGATTGGAATGGACTAGCACATTCATGTGAAAAATTGTAAAAAGAAAAGAGTATGTTAGTAAATGAGAATGAGGAATTGAATAAGAAATTGAATGAAATTCAAAATTGTCCTCATGACTCATCTAGACTTAACTAATACCATCCTCATATTCACTAATGGTCAAAAGAACTTAGAAAGACTATTAGGACAACAGGGATGTGTTTTCAACAAAGCCGGACTTGGTTCAAAACAAAAAGATTATCAAAATTTCTTTACTAAATTGAGTAGTAACCAACTCCACTTCTACTTCATTTTATAATGGTAAAATAGTTAAAAAGATTTGGGTTCCAAAATGAACATCTTCTTCTTCCAAAACTGACCATAAATGACTAAGAATGAAATGGGTTCCCAAGGGAACTAATCCTCCCAATAACACCCAAAAGTCAAGTTGGGTTCCAACCAAAGCTGTTTGGGTATCAGGAGGAAAGTATCTTGGAGTTACTTGAATTGGGTGTGTAGGTGTGCTTCAAGTTAAGAACATCCAAGACAACACAGTTCTTGGATAGTGGATGCTCAAGGCATATGACTAGGAACAAGAAGCTGTTTGCATCACTCACTCCAAAGGATGGTGGATATGTGACATTTGGAGACAATGCAAAAGGGAAGATCATTGGAATAGACAATATTGGTAAGAACAACTCTACATTTATTGAAAATATTTTGCTAATAGATGGTCTTAAGCATAATCTCATTAGCATTAGTCAACTTTGTGATAAAGGATTAAATGTCTCATTTAAATCAAATATTTGCAAGATTAAGGACAAAGATAATCTAAATACTTTGTTTGTAGCACATAGAAATGAAAATATTTACACTTTAGATTTTGATGAATTTAAATCACAAAACATGATCTGTTTTTTTGTTATAGATGAAGCTAGTTGGTTATAACATAAAAGATTATGATATGCTAGTATGGATCTTTTGTCTAAGCTTTCTAAAAAGCAATTAGTTAAAGGTTTACCTAAAACCAAATTTATAAAAGATAAAATCTGTGATGCTTGCCAATTTGGAAAACAAATAAAATCATCTTCCAAAACTAAGAAAATCATTTCTACTTCTAGATCTCTAGAGCTCTTGTATATGGACATTTTTGGCCCAAATGAAGTAGCTAGCCTAGGAGACAAAACTTGTGCTTTTGTGATTGTGGATGATTATTTAAGGTACTCTTGGGTACTATTCATTTCCCATAAAAATGAAGCACATTCTTTATTTAAAAATTTTTGCAAAAGAGTTCAAAATGAAAAAGATTATTCTATTAATAACATAAGAAGTGATAGAGGAGGAGAGTTCAAAAATAAAGTGCTTGAGTCATTTTTTGATGAAAATAACTTTAACCATAATTTTTCAGCTCCTAGAACTCCTCAACAAAATGGTGTAGTAGAAAGGAAAAATAGATCTCTTCAAGAAATGACTAGAACTATGTTTAATAAAAACAAACTACCTAATTACTTTTGGGCTAAGACCATTAACACTTCATGCTATGTAATCAAAAGAGTAGTTATAAGAAATAAATTGAATAAAACTCCTTATGAGCTTTGGAATGGAAGAATCCCTAATATAACTTATTTCAAGGTGTTTGGTTGTAAATGCTTCATACTAAGTGATAGACAACATCTTAAGAAATTTGATGCAAAATCTGTATAAGGAATCTTCCTTGGGTATTCAATTAATAGCAAGACTTATAGAGTATTTAATAAGAAAACATTAACTGTTGAAGAATCAATTCATGTTGTATTTGATGAATCTAATCTATTTAACAAGGCTAATAATAAATTTGATGATGAAATTGAAAAACTTCCTAAAAAAATATCTAATTTAAAAATCAATGAAGCAAGTAAAGATACTCAAATAGATGAAGAAACTAATGATAAAATCATTGAAACAAATATTGAGGAAGAAAATGAAAATGAGGAATCATATCAGCTTTCTAAAGCTTGAAAATTAATTAAAGATCATCCTAAAGACTTAATCCTTGGTAATAAGGAACAAGGGGTTAGAATAAGAAGAAATCTAATGAACTTTGCTTTCCTAGGTCAAATTGAACCTAAAAAAGCCTTAGAAACTATTGAAGATGAATCTTGAGGCATTGCTATGCAAGAAGGGTTAAACCAATTTGATAGAAAGCAAGTGTGAGATCTAGTACCTAGACCAAATGATAATTCTATAATTGGTACAAAATCGGTCTTTAGAAATAAAAATGATGAAAATAGAAATATAATTAAAAACAAAGCAAGACTAGTAGCTCAAGGTTACAACCAAGAGGAGGGCATAGACTACGATGTAACCTTTGCCCCGGTTGCTAGACTAGAAGGTATAAGAATGCTACTTGCATTTGCTAGTCATGAAGAATTTAAAATTATTCTAAATAGATGTAAAAAGTGTATTTCTTAATGATTATATTAATGAAGAAGTATATGTAAATCAACCACCTTGTTTTTAAAATCATAAATTTCCAAATCATGTATTTAAGCTAACAAAAGCCTTATATGGATTAAAGCAAGCTCTAAGAGCTTGGTATGATAGGCTAAGTAGCTTTCTAATTGAAAATGGATTCATTAGAGGAAAAATTGATATAATTCTATTTATAATGACCAAAAATGATGATATGCTAATAATTCAAGATGAATCTAAAAATGCCTTATATGGATTAAAGCAAGCTCTAGAGCTTGGCATGATAAGCTAAGTAGCTTTCTAATTGAAAATGGATTCATTAGAGACAAAATTGATACAACTCTATTTATAATGACAAAAAATGATGATATGTTAATAATTCAAATCTATGTAGATGACATTATATTTAGATCAACTAATGAATCTCTCTGTAAATTGTTTGCTAAAACAATGCAAAAAAAATTTGAGATGAGTATGATGGGAGAAGTAACATTCTTCCTAGGACTCCAAATTAAACAAACTAATAAAGGAACATTTATTAATCAAGCTAAATATATTCAAGAATTACTTAAAAAGTTTAGAATGGAAAATAGTAAAGTAATGGATATACCTATGAGTCCATCAACCAAACCTGATAAAGATGAAAAAGGCAAAAATGTAGATGAAAAACTATATAGAGGCTTGATTAGAAGTCTTTGTTATCTCACTGCAAGTAGACCTGACCTTATGTTCAGTTTTGCATTTGTGCAAGATTCCAATCCTATCCAAAAGAATCTCACATGATAGCTATAAAAAGAATCTTTAGATATTTGCACAATTAATTTAGGCTTATGGTATCCTAAAACACAAATCTAAACCTAATAAGCTATTCAGATACAGACTTTGCTGGATACAAAGTGAATATAAAAAGCACTAGTGGAACTTGTCACTTTATAGGATATTCTCTTGTTTCATGGTTTAGTAAGAAACAAAATTCAGTGGCCATATCCATAGCTGAGGCTGAGTATATGGCAACTGGACACTATTATGCTCAAACTTTGTACATGAAACAACAGTTAGAAGACTTCAAACTTTTCTATACTAAAATTCCTAATAAGTGTGATAGAAGTGCTATTTGGATGACTAAAAATCTCATTCAATACTCTAGAACTAAACACATAAAAATCAGATATCATTTTATAAGAAATCATGTACAAAATGGAGATGTTATTTTGGAGTTTGTGGATACAAATAATCAGCTTGCTGACATCTTTACTAAACCTCTTCAATCTGATAGGTTTAATACTTTGAGAAGAGAATTGAGTATGGCTAGTCTGCATGAGCTCAACTAATCATATTTATGAATCAATTTAATCAAAGATTAAAAATCTATGAATTGATATGTTATAAATTGTTTAATCTTGATTTAAGTTTAATTTGAATGATTTATGATGTTTTTGGATGATTAAAAGAGTTATTGGTTTCAAGAAAAATCAAAAACATTTTATATCTTCAAATTTAGCATTGAATTCGGCGACGAATTCAGTCTAGAATTTGAATTTGGCGACGAGTTATTGAGTACTTTTGAATACAGAATGTTTTCTGTACTAATTCGGCGATGAAATGGGGTGGACCATCCATTCGTTGATGAAGTCTATCCGAAATTAAAAATAGTAAGTTTCTTGACATGATTTCGGCGACGAATTTAGGGTTAAAGCTCAATTCGGCGATGAAATAGGTCGAGGGTATAAATATAAAACCCCCAAATCTGATTTTTTCAAAACCTAAATCCTTCCCTCCCATTCCTATTCCATTGCTCGAGCACCCAATCTCTCTTCAAGATCATTCAAAATCATTCCTTCATCTCAGAGAATGCCTCCAAGAATGAAGAATGCATCAGTGGAGCCCCCACAGAAGAGAGCACGCACTAACAAAGGTAAAGAACTTGCTACGAGTTCAGCTTCACCTCCAGCTCCAGCTCCAGCCAAATTCAAAGAACCAAAGTTTGAGAAACTATTCAAGGAAAAGTTCTTACCCCGTAAGCCTCTTTGTGGTAAAGTTGTCAACTTCATAAACATAGAAGCCTGCGGGCTAAGTCACATTCAAACCTTATTCTCTGCCCTTAAGTGGGATTCCTTTGTTTCGTCTAATGAAATCATGTTTCCAGAATTGGTTAGGTCCTTCTATACACATTTTCACTTTGATCAACCTAATCAAACAGTGTCCTCTTATGTGTTAGGAAAAACTAAAAGATTTCATCTTAATCAACTACCATCTATCCTCAGAATTCCAAAGCATTCCCTTCAAACCTTTGTAAATGGGTAGTGGACCCAGTATGAAGTTTGATGTGGTAGAAGTTCTTAAGTTGATGTGTATCAACCAAGACTTCACCACTCTTTTCCAACCTAAAGTCAAGGAACTTACTTTGACTTATAGGCTAGTATACCACATAATCTCTTTCAACCTTGTCTCTAGGGCAGGTGGTAGAGATTACCTTACCTATTTTGATGTCTTCCTTATGTGGTGCATCCTAACCTCCATGCCTATTGATCTGTCTTACATCATTGTCCATTGTATGGATGATGCATTTAAGAGAAAATCAGGGTGTCTTCCTTATGGTGAATCTTTGACCAAAATCTTTAAACATTTCAATGTTCCCCTCTCTTCCCAATCTGACTTTGTCATAGCTGATGACTCTTCCATCTGTAGTAAAGCCACCATTCAAAGAATTTGCTATATTTGGAATGAAACCCAGAAGGAGTGGACTCCCAAACCTTCTGCCTCACAGTTCTCTACTCTTCCTTCCTATACTCCTCCATCTTTTGACCTTATACCATCATCTACTCCATCCATCCCTCCTACCTCCTATACTCCCTCAGTCCCTCCATCTTCAGCAGTCCCTACAACAGAATCAGCCCTAACAAATGTGAGGCTGAGTAGTAACCAGTAGAGCAGCCAGAGCTTGAGCATGAGGCAGTTCGAGCTACAGATGCAGAAGTAGAGGTAGTAGCAGCTCTAGAGACAGTAGAGGAACCAATAGCAGAGTTAGTGCATTAGTGGCCTGAGATCATGGTAGATGATGAGATTCCTGAGAGTTCTCAAAGATAGGTGTCTGCCCATTTTGAGGACCCTGGACATTTCTTTGAGCCACCTAGCAGGCTAGCAGTATCTGATGAGCAGATGAGCATCATGGCAGACCAGATAGCCTCCATGACTTCCAGTTTGGAGCAGTTTCAGTTGGAGATGAGGATGAGCCAACTAAGATTTTAGGAGGAGATGAGATCCTCAATGCTCATTTTCATGGCTGACACTAGGGCTAGCATGACTACCATCCAATCAGAGACCAGGAAGTGCTTCTAGAGCCTCCAATCAGCTTCTACAGAAAGATTTTCAGCTATTGAGTCTGGGATGATCAGCATCCCCAAGGAAGTGCAGAGCTTGTCAGAGTCTATAGAACCAAGGTTGGCAGCTATTGAAGACTCTTTGGATGTAACCAAAAATAGGGTAGACTCAGCTCTAGGCCTAATAGATAGAAAATTTGTGGATGCCTCTGAACAGAGTATTCAACTCCATGGTTTGATATCAGTTATGAAGACCAAGATTGAAGCAACAAAAAAGCATCTTAAGTATCAAAATCCTACCATTGATAAGATGTCCTCTCACCTTGGCCAACAGGCAAATGTGATGATCCAAATGGTCAAGGAGGTGAACAAGCTCAATCTTGAGGTATTTAAAGTAAAGCAGTAATCCTTCCATGTCTTCAAATCCAAACCTCCAAAATCCTCCAAAGTTCACTCCATTCCTCCCTCCTCAAATGAAGTGTCTAGTAGCAGTTCAAGTGAAAATGGAGATGAAGGAGAAACTGAAGAAGAAAAAGAAGATCAAGCAACTCAAGCACCCCAAAAGGATCAAGATGAAGGTGCTGGTCCTTCAGAAGATGTCTTCACAAAAGTTGCTGACCTTTTGAAGAAGCAAAAGAAAGATGGATTGTAGCTTCTATATTTTTTTTTTTTGTGTTTTGTTTATTATTTTTTTGATGTTGAGATAGGGGGAGAAATACTTGTAATGAAATGAAAAACTGATATGTATTGAAACTTTTCACTGAAATGAAATTGAAATCTTTTGTCTGAGATAATTGTCTGAAATGATTCATTTTTTTTGTATCTTTGGCAGCCTATCTCATTTGTGAAAATCTCTCATTAAGAAATTTGAATTGATCATATTTGTTGAAAAATGAATAATTGACAGATCTTATTATGGAACTTCTCTTGGTTTAAAACCATATCTTGTTCAATTATATCATAGAACTTCTCTTGATTCAAAGATCATCTCACTAAAATTTGGTATCATAACTGGTTGTTTACTTAAAACTGA
The DNA here is from genome assembly GCA_015143295.1 of Tetracentron sinense. Classification (NCBI taxonomy): domain Eukaryota; kingdom Viridiplantae; phylum Streptophyta; class Magnoliopsida; order Trochodendrales; family Trochodendraceae; genus Tetracentron; species Tetracentron sinense. The sequence continues at coordinate 32,022,366 of CM026569.1, read as the reverse complement.
TTTCTTGTAATAAAAAAGATAATAAGATAAAAATACCTTTGTGGCACTTCTCTTGGCAATATTCCAAAATGATATACCTATTAAATGTGCATCTAAGTATAAATTGCTTCAAATTTTGTATATGCATATGTTTAGGGGGAGCTTACCTCTTGTTTTTACTTAATTCATATTTTGAAGGGGAGCTCAATCCCATTTCATTACATTATTATGTCATCATCAAAAAGGAGGAGATTGTTAGCCTCAAGGTTACAACCTTGAATATCCCTACTAATTTTGATAATAACACAATAATGAAATAAAATTTAAAATACTAATAAATGTGTTCAAGTGCTTTAGCATTTCAGATTCCAAGAAAGAAAGCACTCCAATCATGGTAAAAGGATGGAAATTATCCAAGAGTAAGCTCAACTCAAAATATACAATTGAAAATTCAAGATAAGACCATAGTCCAAGTCGGGTCCTTGAAGACATGTCAAATCATCAAGACCCAAGATCATCTCTCAAGAAGCTTGTAATATTGTATTTTTTATCTTTGGTACCTTGAGAGTGATTAGGACTAATGTAAAAACTCCTCAAAAGAATGGTAAGTTGAAAAGCTCAAAGATCATAGATTGACCATAGGTGCCTAGGACACTTAATATTCATCATTCAAAGGGCCTAAGGAATCATAAATTCATGTTAAAACCTAGCTAATTGACCTAGGAATTCATTCCCATCCTTGTGGTTTGATCCAAGACAGAATTCAAAAAATCTGTTCTGAATTTGTTGACGAATTCTCAGAGTCTTCTGAATTCGGCGATGACAGTAAAATGAAAATTGGTTACTGTCCTCATAATTCGGCGATGAATTCAAGTAGGAACTCCATTTTTTCAACGAATTTGAGTCTAAAATAAAAAATTGTTATAATGGCTAGTTCTTAACAGCCTAAAACGCATTTAATGTTTCTTCAACGGCTATATTGGATCAAGTGCTATAAAGGAGTTTATTTATGACCTAATAACAACTCTTAATCACTGCAATAACTCGTATTGATCACTCATTCATTGTCTTTGATTTTTCACTCACTCACATACTTAGAAATCCCTAAATTTCTTTTGAGCTCATTCAATTCCATTCTCTTTTGAGAAACTTTATTAGAGTCTGTACTTCACTCTTATCCAGCTCATTCAATGAGTTTTTATTTCAGATTTCGAAATCCAAACTCACTTATTGAGGTTAGTCAAGAATCTAGATTCTTGCATTGAAGCTGTTGCTTTAGTTTCAGCAAGAGAGTGAGGTGCTCTTGCAAGGTTTCAACTTGGCCTAAAGGAGAGCTTGTAAAGGTTGCATTTCGAGGTTGCATTTCGACCTGTAAGAGAGATTGTAGAGGTTTGGGCTCCACCCGTGAAGAAGTCTGTACGATTAAAGAATCGTGGTGAATCTGAAGCGAGGAGTAGGTTGGATTGCTGAACCTCGTGAACAAATCCTTGTGTTTGTTTTTTCCAACTCTTATCTTTTACTTTTAGCGCTTTTCTTGTTTAATCTTGTGTTGCAAATAATTTTTAATTCCGCATCTTGGAATTAGAGTCCATAATTTTTAAATCTGCCATAGACCCTATTCACCCCCCTTTAGGGTCATTACCTAGCCAACAGGGAGTTCCTTAACCGTTTCTATAGCAATCGAAGGATGTTGAGCATGATGGAGCTTGCTGCTATCAAGAAAAGAAAGGACGAACTGGTCAAATTGACTACATTGATCGGTGGAGGAAACTTGCACTTAACTGTAGGGATCGGCTTTCGAAATCTTCCACCATCGAGATGTGTATTCAAGGAATGCATTGGGGGCTTCTCTACATCCTCAAAGGAATTAAGCCTCGCTCATTCGAAGAACTGGCTACTTGGGCCAACGGCATGGAGCTCAGCATTGCTGCACATGGGGATCCGTGATCAAGTGATTCCCGTAAGTACGAGAAAAGGCCATCGAAGGCATTGAGACCCTCCAAAACTAAGGAGGCCATAGCCATCGCCACTACCAACAAGCCGGCTAAAATTTTCGGCAAGCAAAAGCAAGAGTTGTCTAAGGTAGACACATCTCAAGAAAGAGGGAAAACCAGATTGACCTTGAAGAAGCTTGAAGCGAAGGAATACCCATTTCCAAACTCTGAGGTCTCTAGCATGCTTGATCAACTATTAAGTTTAAAGTTGATTGACTTGCCACCCTCCAAACGTCCAAAAGAAGCTGGGCGTGATGAAGATCCAAGGTATTGTCAGTTCCACCAAGTGATCAATCATCCAATTGAAAAATGCTTCGTTCTCAAAGAAAAAATAATGGATCTAGCTTGTCAAGGAAAGATTGATCTTGACTCAGTCACCGACGTAGCTTCCTCAAACATGACGAGTGTTGTCTTTGGATCATTTAGTCCCATTTTGATGAAATGTCCACCATCTACGCCATCACTTCCTTTTCAAATAACAAAGGCATCGGCGTCACCATAGAACCCGAGGTGAAATCAAGAACAAACCTCCTTGCCTCAACCACATCACCAAAAACATTCTCCTACCGAGATTGAATCTGAGTCAATTGAGAACTCCAACCTCGTTGATGACGACGGTTGGATGCTGGTTACATGTCGGCAGTGACGCGTGCAACGGTCACCTTCTCCACTTCCCCAAAGACCGAAGCAGACTAGAAGAAAGACTCGACCGAGAGTTGGGTCAAAGAAGAAGAAGAAAGCAGTAAAGAAGGTAGCATTCAAAGTGCCTCCTGCCGATCTCGAGGAGATCTTCCAACAACCTTCTCTTTTGCCAATCACTTTTGGTGACTTTAAACCAAGGTGGTTTCTCCGAGAGCAACAACAAGCCGGCTTACACTGTTGGATGCTACCAGGTCGAAGTAGACTCGTCTAAAGAACAAGTGAATGATGTACCTCGAAATCATTCATCTACAAGTCATGAAGAAGAGCATTCCAGTAGAGAGGAGATGATATTTCTGACATTGAAGAATCAACAGTTCAGTTGAGCCTTCTTAAAGCCCTCCAGTTGCCAGAGAAAGCTCAGCTAACTTTTGCTTCTGTTTTGACCAATCTTGAAAAGTACAAGGGAAAAGCCATGACTCAAGAATAGCCAGGGGCATACGCCTCATGCATGTCAACCATCAGCTTCACTGACGAAGACTTACAACTCGGCTCTTGTCCTCACAACAGACCACTGTATGTCACGGCCTATGTGAATGAACAAAAAGTTCAGTGAATCCTCCTCAACTATGGGTCAGCTATCAACATCATGCCGATTAGAATAATGCATCAAATTGGCATCTCTACAGACTAACTAGCTCGAAACAAATTGGTGATTCAAGGCTTCAACCAATGGGGACAAAGGGCCATCAGTATGATCCACTTGAACTCACAATTGGATACTTAGAGTCAACAATACTCTTTCATGTTATCGATTGCAAGACTTCATACCACTTATTCCTCGGACGCCCATGGCTGCACGAGACAAGAGTGGTACCATCCACACTGAACCAATGCTTCAAGTTCTACCAGGACGGTGCACAAACGTTGTTATCGAAGACCAGCCATTTATCAAAGCTGAAACATACTTCACCAATGCAAAATTTTACACGTAGTGTGATACCTTTCTGGAAGCACTTCCAATTTCGGTGCCATATTCCAACAAGTCTCTCGCTAACAAAGGAAAAGAGGTCTTCACCTCCCAAGAAGAGCCCCCTTCATCTACCAAGTACCAAAAGAATGAAGTGAAGGTTAAATCGGTATCACAACATAAAGAGATGAGCAAGTTAGCACCGGCTTTAGAAATCGTCCCCAAGCTAGTCCCGGTACTACGATACATTCCACAATCACGTTGAAAGCTAGGACAACCTCCTTTTCAAAGCAATTCCAGAGGGGACAAAGCTCGCCCTCACCAAGCCTACTCTCTCTAAAGCTGACTTAGACATCTTGCGAGATGGATTGGTTCTTCCAGCGGTGCCGCTAATCAAGTCAAAAATCACAAACCCACCGATCGTCAGATTTTCTGCATCTTCGTCAACTCTTGGTGAAAGTAAAAATAATTCAACTCAAGCAAGTTTTGACAGATGGTATGGACCTAAGACGGCAAAACTCTTCAAAAAATTTGGGTATGGGAAAGGCGAGCCTATACGTTTGGGCAAAGTTCTTCCTCTTGACCAAATTCACAGCCTAACAAAAACATAAGCTAAACTTGTTAGACGTGGAGAGAAAGTTTTGGTTAGTCGTTCTGGAGTTGGATCTACACCAAATGTGCCGATTAAGATCTTAGGAAAGAATACGGTATTTACTCAACACATTACAATCCAAGTTAATGATGAGTCTAAAGATACTACTTCACGTTGTGGTTCTGTCTTCGATCGCATTGGCCAACACAACACTTTAGTGTTCGAACGATTAGGAGCGAGAGACAATACGACTTTGAATCTGCAAGCTTCTCAACAACATGAATCAGCACTTACTCGCTTGTTCACAAGAACAAATCAATGAGCTTACTCCTCCGACAAAGACTTGAAAGCGACGTAGGCGAGGAAAGAAGGATATTAGTCATAAAGACGTTGATGAACCAAAAAGTATCATCTCATCCCAAATGAAATGACGAACAATTCTTGAAGTGATAGCGGAAGATACTTTGACAGTAAAGCAACGTACCATCATCTTCACTAAACGGAGAAAAGAAGCAGATGAAGTAAAAGATATTGTCAATGTCAACCACATCACTATTCAAGAACCTCTGGAAGAAGAGCCATCTTGCTTAGATGATGAAGTAGAAATCGCTCCTCCTTCCTTTGAAGAAGGAGAACAAGCTACCGTGGATGAGCTCAAACAATTAAACCTTGGTACAAAAGAAGATCCATGCCCCATCTTTGTCAGCGCACTTCTAAGTTCAGAGGAAGAAGAAGAAGAACACTTCAATTTGCTGCAAGAGTACAAGGACATGTTTGCCTGGACTTACAAGGAGATGCCTGGGCTCGACCCTAAAGTGGCCATCCACCACCTTGTTGTCAAACATGGTGTTCGCCCCATTAAGCAATTACAACGCCCTTATCGACCTGAGTTGGTCCCACAAATCAAAGCTGAAGTTAACAAGCTAATCGAAGCAAGCTTCATTCAAGAAGTAAAGTATCCAACTTGGATTGCCAACATCGTCCTGGTCAAGAAGAAGAATGGGAAAATTCGAGTGTGGGTTGACTTTCGTGACCTGAACAATGCATGCCCTAAAGACGATTTTCCATTGCTAATCACCGAACTCATGGTGGATGCAATAATTGGGCATGAAGCCTTGTCCTTCATGGATGGGTAATCTAGCTACAATCAAATTAGGATGACGCTAAAGGACGAAGAGTTCACAGCTTTTCGTACACCGAAGGGAATCTACTGTTACAGAGTAGTGCCATTTGGACTCAAGAATTCTGGTGCCACCTACTAATGCGCTATGCAAAAGATTTTCGATGACATGCTACACAAGAAGGCTGAATGTTACGTCGATGATTTAGTAGTGAAATAAAAAAGTAGAACGGATCATCTCCAAGACCTTCACAATGTCTTTAGGGCAAGTTTCTTCAGGCAAGTTTCTTGGGTTCATTGTTCAACATTACAACATTGAGATTGACCAAACAAAGATCAACGCTGTCACGCCCCAAAATAGCCCCTAGGAGTTTAGGGATACTTTAGGCATGACTATACGTACCTGCCAAACCATCTTGCCATGAACATGATAATTACAGTACTAAAACAATGATAATCAGAGCGCGAAAGCTAAACATAAATGCGGAAGCATAAACTAACTTTTCATTTCTTCTAAAGTTCCAAAATAGTAGTCCAAGTGAATACAAGTATATACAAAACACGTTTAAGTCTAAGGTGGATAGGCCCACCTATCAAAATGTCACAACTACTCAAAAATCCCCTCGCACTCTCCCCTCAACAGTAGCCAAGGTATGGGCACACGTCGAGGTCTCGATCCGCCTGAGACTGTAGTAGAATAGACAGCTCTCTCTCCTCTATATACTCTTCCTCGACCCAAGGCTCCAGGTCGAGGGCTTCCTCAGTACCTGCCCACATGAAAGTCGGCTGAGCATGGAATACTCAGCGAGTACAAGCTACTAGCTAACCATAACAATAATGAACACAACGACAGTAATACAGTACAAAATATAAATCAAAGCATCACAAAATAAATAGCATAAGACATGGTACAATACAATCATCTTGACATGCGTGCATGAATGTGAAAACTCCGATAAAACTCATGCTTGGAAACCCGTTTCACGTCTCGGTATGCCTTGTAGAAATCATGTATGCGTGCATGCATGAATGCCTTGCCATCATCTTGTAAACTTGCATCTTGTAACTTGTGAGCCAGAGGCTAGCACCCGAATCTCCCTGGGCTGCCAACCTCCTTGATATATGGTTTTCTTGTGAGCCAGAGACTAGTACCCGAATGTCCCTGGGCTACCAACCTCCTTGACAATATGTGTTTTGGGTTTTCTTATGAGCCAGAAGCTAGTACCCGAATGTCCATGGGCTACCAACCTCCTTGACATGCAATATTTTCTTGTTGGTTATTATATGCATATGTTCTTGAAATCTCGGTTCATGCAACATGCGTGCTCGTGTACGTGTCAATAGTACAATCATGAAAATGAGGATAACAAGAGAGATATGACATCACAATTCATTCAATTCATAGTACATGCATATGATCATTTGAGTAATTAACATGGTATTTAAATCAATTCACCATTCATAAGAATACATGCATAAAACCTACTTCCATTTCTAAATTTAAGTCATTTATTCATGGTTTAGGCAATTTGTCAAACACATAGCATGCAAGGTTCCTCCGTAGTTAATCTTCTTTTTAGTGCATGTTTTCCATCCAAAGTGAGTTCATTATTTATACAATGCCCATGCTCCATTTTTCCATTTCACACACAACACACATTCATACATATCGGCATCCATTCGCCTCAATCAACATCTCATCCACGCATCCATACCATTTTCCTTATCTTGTTTATATTTGATGAATATGATACATTTCATAAGGGAGAATACATAGTAAAGAATCATATATCACATAGAAAAACTAGATTATTGCTAGGGCAAGTTAGTAGGATGTGCTAACCTTGAAATCAAGGCTTGACCTTGAAGAAACCTTGAAATAGAACCCCAAATGGTAGGGAAGAACCCTTGCTTGAAGAAGGCTTGATTTGGGGAAGATAGCCCTTGCAAAACGCCGAAGGATTGCTGCCCTAGCTTGGAATGGGAACACCACACGAGCTTGAGGTTGGATTTGATGAACCCAAGCTCTTTTGGGATGATCTTGGGTGTTTAAACCCTTGATTCACTCTCAAGTTGAAACCCTAGGTTAGAATCCTCTTTCTCCTCTCTCTCTATCTCTCAAAATCTTCTATGTATCGTGAATGAAGCCCTAAGGCTCGGGCAAGCCTTAAGAGGAAAGGGTTTAACCCCCAAAAGACGAAAAAGCCCTTACTGAAATTTTTGCAAAAACGCAAAGACCGAGCAATCAGTGGTTATGACCGATCAATCGGTTGCCTACCGAGTGATCGGTTTTCTGACCGAGCGAGCGGTCAAAAACATACTCTCTGGAAAATTTTCCCATACAAAATTTTTGACCAGTCGATAGCTACCGATCGATCGGTTTTGGACCGATCGATCGCTGAATGAACCGAGCGATCGGTGCTCTGCAGGTCAGAATTGTTTTGGCCATATCTTTTGACTCGTTAGTCCGATTTCGACGATTCAACTTGCGTTGGATTCGTCTTTCAAAAACAAACATTTCTGACGGTCAGAATTTCCAATTTCTCCATTATTTATTAATTAGACTATGAGAAAGACCAATTAGGCATGAAAGTGCTATTTATTAAGTATGGAAAGTCTGGGATGCTATATTCTCCCCCCTTACAAAAATTTCATCCTCGAAATTTGGACGATACATACATGCACAAAACCATAACAAATACAAGGGAAATTCAAAGCTCTAAACAAATAGTTGGGGATATTTTTCCTTTACTTCGGCCTCACGCTCCCAAGTAGCTTCTTCCCTCGAATGGTGTTGCCATCTTATAAGGACTAACGAGATGACTTTGTTACGCAAGACTTGGTTCCTTCTGTCCAAGATCTGCATCGGTTGTTCAACTAGGGTGAGGTGCTCTGGAATCTCTATTGGATCAAACTCGATGACATGAGAAGGATCCGAGATATACTTCCGGAGCATAGAGACATGGAATACATTGTAGACTGCCTCCATATGAGCTGGTAAAGCAACACGGTAAGCTACCTCACCGACTCTAGTAATGATCTCGAATGGACCCACATATCTCGGGGTAAGCTTACCCCTCTTCCTGAATCACATAACACCCTTGGTCGGTGAAATCTTGACAAAAGCAAAGTCCCCAACTCGAAACTCAAGGTCTCTCCTTCGGTTGTCGGCGTAGCTCTTCTATTTATCTTGTGCAGTCTTCAACCTCTCCCGGATAAGCTTGACCCTATCTGTGGTTTGTTTAATTAATTCGGGGCCTAAAATTTTTATTTCTCCAACTTCATCCCAATATAGAGGGGATCTACAACTCCTTCCGTACAAAGCTTCAAAAGGTGTCATTTGTATGCTTGCCTGATAACTGTCATTGTAGGCGAATTCCACCAAAGGTAGGTGATCTTCCCAACTTCCCTTGAAGTCTAGCATACATGCACGGAGTATATCTTCGATAATCTGATTCACTCACTCGGTTTGCCCGTCGGTCTGCGGGTGGAAAGCTGTGCTAAAGTCCAGTCGAGAACTCATGGCATCCTTAAAGCTTTTCTAAAACGTGGAAGTGAATCTCGGGTCTCTATCCGACACAATGCTCACTGGTACCCATGCAATCGGACTATTTCCTTGATGTACAATGTGGCCAACTGATTTGAATTGAAAGTAGTCCGGTACGGTAAGAAATGGGTGGACTTTGTCAAACGGTCCACCACAACCCATATAACATCGGTCTTTCTAACCGTCTGGGCTACCAACCTCATTGATAATATGTGATTTTTATTACTTGTTTAGTTTTCTTGTGAGCCGAAGGCTAGTATCCGAATGTCCCTGGGCTACCAACCTCCTTGACAATATGTGTTTTGGGTTTTCTTGTGAGCCAAAGGCTAGTACCCGAATGTCCCTGGGCTACCAACCTCCTTGACATGCAATATTTTCTTGTTGGTTACTATATGCATATGCTTTTAAAATCTCGGTTCATGCAACATGCGTGCTCGTGTACGTGTCAATAATACAATCATGAAAATGAGGATAACAAGAGAGATATGACATCACAATTCATTCAATTCATAGTACATGCATATGGCCATTTGAGTAATTAACATGGTATTTAAATTAATTCACCATTCATAAGAAAACATGCATAAAACCTACTTCCATTTCTAAATTTAAGTCATTTATTCATGGTTTAGGTAATTTGTCGAACACATAACATGCAAGGTTCCTCCATAGTTAATCTTCTTCTTTTTAGTGCATGATTTCCATCCAAAGTGGGTTCATTATTTATACAATGCCCATCCTCTAATTTTCCATTTCACACACAACACACATTCATACATATCAGCATCCATTCGCCTCAATCAACATCCCATCCACGCATCCATACCATTTTCCTTATCTTGTTTATATTTGATGAATATGATACATTTCATAAGGGAGAATACATAGTAGCAAGAATCATATATCACATAGAAAAACTAGATTATTGCTAGGGCAAGTTAGTAGGATGTACTAACCTTGAAATCAAGGCTTGACCTTGAAGAAACCTTGAAATAGAACCCCAAATGGTAGGGAAGAACCCTTGCTTGAAGAAGGCTTGATTTGGGGAAGAGAGCCCTTGTAAAACGCCGTAGGATCGCTGCCCTAGCTTGGAATGGGAACACCACACGAGCTTGAGGTTGGATTTGATGAACCTAAGCTCTTTTGGGATGATCTTGGGTGTTTAAACCCTTGATTCACTCTGAAGTTGAAACCCTAGGTTAGAACTCTCTTTCTCCTCTCTCTCTATCTCTCAAAATCTTCTATGTATCGTGAATGAAGCCCTAAGGCTCGAGCAAGTCTTAAGAGGAAAGGGTTTAACCCCTAAAAGACGAAAAAGCCCTTACTAAAATTTTTGCAAAAACGCGAAGACCGAGTGATCAGTTGTTATGACCGATCGATCGGTTGCCTACCGAGCAATCGGTTTTCTGACCGAGCGACCGGTCAAAAACATGCTCTCTGGAAAATTTTCCCATACAAAATTTTTGACCAGTAGATAGCTACCGATCGATCGGTTTTGGACCGATCGATCGCTGAATGGACCCAGCGATCGGTGCTCTGCAGGTTAGAACTGTTTTGGCCATATCTTTTGACTCATTCTTCCGATTTCGACGATTCAACTTGCGTTGGATTCATCTTTCAAAAACGAACATTTTTGACATTTTAGAATTTCTGATTTCTTCCTTATTTATTAATTAGACTATGAGAAAGACCAATTAGGCACGAAAGTGCTATTCATTAAGTATGGAAAGTCCGAGGTGCTACAAATGCCATCTAGAATATGCCGTAACCTAAGAACATCCATGAGCTCAAAGGTATCCAAGGTCGTCTTGCTTAATCTGAAGATTCATCTCAAATCTAGTAGGACGGTGTCACCCCATTAACAAGTTGATGAAGAAAGATGCAATGTTTCATTGGGATGACGCTTGTAATAACGCTTTAAAGATTAGCAAAGAGTACCTTCTCAAACCATCGGTTTTAGCAGCACCTATCCTAGAGAAACTGCTGAACCTCAACATCAGCGCACAAGAACAGTTATTGGGGGCATTGCTCACACAAGAAAATTACGATGGTAAGGAAAATGCGCTCTACAACTTGAGTCAAACTTTAGTGGGGGCAGAGTTAAACTACTCACCCATCGAAAAGATGTGTCTAGCTCTCATCTTCGCAACAAAGAAGTTGCGGCATTACATGTTGTCACATACAATTTGACTCATCTTTCGAGACGATCCGATCAATTATATCATGACGAGACCAGTTCTCTCGGGAAGACTCGCTAAATGGGCTATTCTTTTGTCAGAATTTGAAATTTTCTACATTCCTCAAAAAGCAGTAAAAAGACAAGCACTAGCTGACTTTCTCGTAGATCACCCAATTTCGGTAGAGTGGGAACTATCCGAAGATCTACCTGATGAAGAAGTATTCTATGTCGAGATCTTACCAGCCTGGAGAATGTTCTTTGATGGTGCCGCTAGAAGAAATACAGCGGGAACGGGAGTTGTCTTCATTACTCCACATAATGAAGGCTTGCCTTTTTTCCTTTACAATTATAGAATTGTGCTCAAACAATGTGGCGGAATACCAATCTCTCATCATTGGGTTAGAGCTAGCTCACGATATGCAACTTCATTACCTCAACGTGTATGGTGACTCGAAGCTTGTTGTAAACCAACTGTTGATGGAGTATGAAGTTCACAAGTCAGATCTCATCCCCTATCACATGTATGCTACTCATCTCATGAACCAGATTGAGGACGTTACCATCAAACATGTACCTAGGAATGAGAACAAATAAGCCGATGCTATGGCCAACCTCGCTGTAACATTGACTTTACCCGAGGAAGAAGCAATAATGGTTCCTGTTTGCTGATAGTGGGTAATACCAAACATCGACACTGAAATACAAGCAGCAAATGCCATCGAAGTGTTGGAGGTTGGAGGTTGAAGTTGAAGACTGAAAATAGCCCCTCATTGACTATCTCCAGTTTGGAAAATTACTAAATGACCCGAAGCACATAACTGAAATACGGCGTATTGCGCCCCGGTTCTTGTACTTCAACAACAAGCTTTACCGACGTTCTTTCAATGATGTCTTCATGAGATGTCTCGGAAATGATGAGGCTAGAGAAGCCTTAGAAGAAGCTCATTCCGGTGTATGTGGTGCTCATCAGTCTAGATTGAAACTCCACGACCGACTAAAGAGAATGGGGTACTACTGGCCAACTATGGTGAAAGATTCGCTAGATCATGCCAAAAGATGTCAAGCATGCCAACTCCATGGAGACGTCATTCGCCAGCCGCCTGAACCATTACATCCCACAGTTGCATCTTGGCCTTTGGATAGTTGGGGACTTGACGTTGTCAGACCACTCCCGAAGTCATCTAAGCAATATCTCTACATCTTGGTTGTAACAAAATATTTTTCTAAATGGGCAGAAGTAGTTCCTTTAAGGAAGTTAAGAAAGAAACGGTTGTGGACTTCATCAAAAACATCATTATTTTTCGCTACGGAATCCTCGGTTACATAGTAATGGATAAGGAAAGTCGTTCTAGAATGCTCTTACGGATCAATTTTGTGAAAAGTTTGACATCAAGCAGAGATACTCCACAATGTACAATGCACCGGCAAATGGACTCGCTGAGGCTTTCAGCAAAACTCTTTGTAAGCTTCTCGAGAAAGTCGTTTCTAAGTCAAAAAAGGACTGGCATGAACGAATCACTGAAGCACTCCTACACAAGCTACACCTTACTCACTGGTCTATGGAGTTGAAGCAATACTTCCTTTGGAACATCAAATTCCTTCATTACGGATTGCAATTCAAGAAGGGCTCATAGATGATGATAATGCTAAGTTACGTCTCGCTGAACTCAAAGCTTTGGACGAGAAAAGACTAGAACCACAACAACGCATCAAGTGTTATCAAGCTCGCTTGTCTCGATATTTCAATAAGAAAGTCCAGCCTCACTCTTTTCAAGTGGAAGATTTGGTACTTGCAGTTTGGCGACCTATTATCCTCACATGTCATTCCAGAGAAAAACTTGATCCCAAGTGGGACGGACCGCAAATGGTAAGAGAAGTCTACACCAACGATGCTTACCTCCTCTTAACGCCCGACAGAGTGCGACTTAGCCCTATCAACGGCAAGTTCCTCAAGCAATATCATCCATGACATTGTACGATCCTTGACACGAGCCTAAATTATCCTTAAAAAAAAAACAATCGAACTATGTTAAGGATTGATCCCACCATGGGTATGTAGGCAGCCTATAAAGTTACATTAGGTTCAACCACCATTTAAAAAAAAATATGTGTGTTCATCCACAAGTTCACAAAAAAAAAAAAAATCAAACAAAGAAAGGTTATAAAATAACATGAAAATTATACCTTTCATGGACAATGCGTTTGTTACAAGATTGCTATACGATGTCATTGTTCTAGCTTCTAGGTACTGAACAAGTGTATGCATCTGCTCAACCTCCAAAGGTCATCTTTTAGGTCCTTCAACAACGCAACATCTGGGAGGGCAAAACTCTCTTTCTCTACAGAAATCTCAGTATCCACATGACTCATCAATGGGGTCAGGGTCCTGGAAATTACAAAAGCTCTTCTCAGAATTTGATGACGCTTCACTCGCAACATCTGGAAAGCGAAGACAACTCTCTTTCTCTATAGGAATCTCAGTATCCACATGACCCATTAAAGGGGTCAAGGTCTTGGAAATTGCAAAGGTTCTTCTCAGACTTTGATGACGCTTCATTGCAACGTCTGAAAAGCAATTCTAAGTTGGATCTTCCGAACTCAGACTCAAAGACTTAGAATCATCTCTTTGCTACCAACTGTCATTGTGATGGGAAAAGAACTCAGAAATTGGGAGATCTGGAAGTCGACCTGGTACTGGACTCTGCTTCGAAAGGATACCAGAGGACATGGTCATTGGCATCCTGGCTCACGTAGACTTTGCTGACAACTGTCGTTGTGATAGGAGAAGAACTCAGAAACTGGGAGATCTGGAAGTCGACTTGGTACTGGATTGCGCTTCAAAAGGATACCAGAGGACATGGTCATTGGCATCCTGGCCCATGTAGACTTTGCTCACAACCATCATCGTGACAGGAGAATAACTCAGAAACTAGGAGATCTAGAAGTCGACCTGGTACTAGACTATGCTTCGAAAGGATACTAGAGGACATGACCACTGGCATCCTGGCTCGCGCAGAATTTGCTGGAAACCATCGTCGCGACAGCAGAAGAACTCAGAGACTGAAAGATCTGAAAGTTGACCTGTACTAGACTGCGCTTCGGAAGGCTACCAGAGGACACGACCACTGGCATCTTGGCCTATGCAGACTTTGCTGGAAACCATTGTTGTGACAGAAGAAGAACTCAGAAAATGGGAGATCTGGAAGTCGACCTGGTACTGGACTATGCTTCGGAAGAATACCAGAGGACATGGTCATTGGCATCCCGGCCCGAGTAGACTTTACTGGCAACTGTTGACATGACAGGAGAAGAACTCAGAATTGAGTGATCTGGAAGTCGACCTGGTATTGGAATGCTCTTCAGAAGGATACCAGAGGACATGGTCATTGGCATCCTAGCCCGCATAGGTTTTGTTGGAAACTGTCGCCATGACAGGAGAAGAACTCAAAGATTGGGAGATCCGGACGTTGACCTGGTACTAGACTGCACTTTGGAAGGATACCAGAGGACATGGTCATTGGTATTCTGGCCTGTGCAGACTTTGCTGACAACCGTAGTCATAACGGGAGAAGAACTCCGAAACAAGGAGATCTGGAAGCTGACCCGGCACTGGATTGCGCTTCGGAAGGCTACTAGAGGACATAGCCACTGACACCCTGGCCCGTGCAGACTTTGCTCGAAATCGTTGTCGTGATAGGAGAAGAACACAGAAACTGAGAGATCTAGAAGTCGACCCAGTACTGGACTAGGCTTCGGAAGGATACCAGAGGACATGGTCATTGGTACCCTGATCCGCGCAGACCCTGCTGACAACTCTCTTCATGGCGGGAGAAGAACTCAGAGACTGAAAAACAACCATTTGTTGGAAACATATTTTCTCTCTTATTCTGATCACCAAACTATGCTGGTGGAAAGCCCTGACAAAAAAAAAAAGTTAGTATTATCAAGGATATGAAGAGGACTTACAAATATTTTTGGCTCTCTTTTGAACGGTGAAGCAAGATTTGTCTATAAAAAATAAACCTAAATCAAAGGTGTTGCCGAATGCCGAGTTGCCAATTCTGAACCGCAATAAGAAGCCAGTCACGTTGGGAATCTGATTTTGAGAAAAAAAAAATCAGAAGTAATATCGTGAAGAGACTCTAATAAGGTGCAACCCCTCTTCAGGCATAATGATGATCTCAATGATTATGTCATTAAAGAAAAGTAATAAGTATCCTTGACAAAAAGGAATAGTAATAATGATTCCAATAATGCTGTCATCACTTGTCCTACTCGCCTATGTAAGCATGACCAAAGCTACTGTTGTGGTTCTCTGTCCGTGTGAAACCAAAGTGAACAAATCTCTCCACAATTAAGGCGTTGGAGAACGTACCAGAATGATATTCAAATTTTTTTGTTAGAATAGTGATGAGGGGTGCGACAATCCACCACTGCTCTTAAGGTTTAAAACCTAGAAAATATTAACCTCAAGCGAGCAAGCTGTAGGTCGTCAATAATCTATTGATAAGGAGTTACATATATATGGCAAGAGGACCAACCAACCAATGAAGGAAATATTCTCTTTCTATGACTTCTTGGAAGTTTCATTATTTATAAATTGGATTGCCATAACACCTTCAGACTCTACGTTTAGAAGCATGCATGAATCATCTCATTGGTGATTATGTTTCAATGGAGGACGACAATATGGTGGTTAATGCCCCCCCTCATAAAATTGGCTTTTATAAGCTATTTGAATAAGGTCTCCATGGGCAGCCAAGTGGTCTCTCTTAAGTTGCTGAAAATTGATTTGTTCACCAAAGTCTGGGTTGGTCCCAATTCAAGGAATGAGTCAACTACGTACACAAGGGCAAGGCAAGCGTTGTGGTCATGAACTCCGCCCAAGAAACTTGCTCGGATCGGGTGGTTTGACAAATTTAGTTCGTTTCAACAAGCATGAGGCCCGGACAAAGAAGTTTGGCACTAAAAAAAAAAGAGTTATGCAAAATGGATTCCCCAAGACTACTCCCGTGACCCAAGCTTCAAAGTTCGAGATTGATACAAATTCAAAAAAAAAAAATCTATGCAACGAAAGGCAACCTCAAACAAAAGAAAATTTTATTCAAGCAGGAAGCAAATCTAAGCAAAGTAAAAAAAAGAAGCAATTCTACCTGGACTGAAAAAGCAGGTTTAAAGTGGAAAATCAAATTCAAGCAGAGAAATAGTTCTACCCGGATAGAAAAAGCAGGTTTAAAGTGAAAAATCAAATTCAAGCAGGGAAGCAGTTCTACCCAGACCGAAAAAGCAGGTTCAAAGTGGAAAATCAAATTCAAGCAGAAAGGCAGTTCTTTACCAGCCGAAAAAGCAGGTTCAAGAAATGCGCTAACATCACTCCAAGTATCGACACGCACTCTTGAAGGGGCAATTTGTAGAACCCTAAAAATTATCAACTTTACAAAAATGGGCCCTACATGCCCGTAAAGTTGGAAAATGACTTCTAAGACCATGAAAAGAGCTCTACACAATTAAATTTGGCGCAATGGTAGAAAATGGGCCTCCCGTGACCTGGATTTGAGCACAAAGTAGAAAGCCCAAACTCTAAGATTAAGTCCAAATGGGCCCTCGACAGCCCAGGTTTTAGGCATGAAGAAGAAAACCCACAAAACAAAAGTCAAAGCTAAATGGGCCTTACACCCACCAAATTGGGTCCGTCCATGAAGAATTCATAAACCCACCAAATGGGTCGGCCTGCCAACATCAAAGCCTTTATGGGTTTAAAACTACTAAAAGGAGTGGGACCCACAAGATCTATATATCAAGAGTATAAATAAGACTCTCAAGGTAAAGAAAAGGATAGACAGACAATCAAGACAAGACCTCAAGAGAGAAATCAAAGAAGAGATAAAGATTCGAGAAGAGAAGAAAAGGTCAAAGAAAGGACTCACAGCTCTCCAAAGAAGAATCAAGTCAAAGCTAAAGCAAGTCTTCCAAAGAGAAAAGTACCTTCCTAGCCGGTAACGTGCTAAGCACGGAAGGAAGGAGAAAACTACTACAATCTCAAAAGAAGATCAAGTCAAAGCCAAAACTCGATTCTTACCAAAGAGAAGAGAGTCACACAACTTTTTCAAGAGCGAGGAACATGCCCATCAGCCCCTTGTTCTTGTCATCAAATCTATTTTTTGAAACTCTGACTGTTAATCAGAGGGTTATTTGAGAGTGTACCATTTTTAATATTAAATTGTTATTTGATCCTCCATTATTTTGTCCGCGAAATTTTGTGTCGACACTCGGTCATAGGGAAACCTAACACTGATTGCAAGGATGCGGGATTTTAGGGTATCCAAATTTTTTGAAAGTCCTAGTGTCCCTGCTACGTACTTTGTTGATTTTGTATAACCTATTTCATGCTATTTTAATTGAATTTTGAGTGAACACACAAATTATTTGGATCAAGTAAAATAAGCTCAATCAAATTATTTTGTCTCAATCAAGTTACTTGAGTGAACTGTACAAATTAACTAATTCAAGTAAAATTACGTAACTAAATAACCTTATTCACATTATTTTACTTGAAGGCGGAAAGCCATTTACTTAGATTAGTAAGTAGCAAGGATGTTAGTGCATCCCAAAGTAATGGCCCTAAAATCGTGCCCAAACGTGTCAGGTTCTTTTATCCCAAGGATAATGCTAGCATCACTTGGTTACTGTTCTTTGCGGGTTACAAAGAAAGCCTTGGTAGGAGGTTGGAATAAGTCTAGGTTTGATAGGGGTTGCCAGTGCTCTTGAAATGGCAACAAGGACACCACTACCTCTTTCTGGGTTACAAAGAATGCCTTGGTAGAGATTGGTTACTACTCGAATGCCTTGCTCGATACAGTGGATTACAAAGAATGCCTTGCTTTTTCTTTTTCTTTTTTTAATATGCCACTCAGGGGGAGTGGGGGGTTTGGCAGACCCTACCTGTTTATTAAGAAGAAATAGCAGCAGGGGAAATAAAACCTTACCCCTACAAAAACACAAGAATTTGCTAAGAACATTTCTTACATTACTAATACCTGCTTTATCTAAGAAAATAAGAGATCTGATGCACAATAAAGCTACTCCTTGAATCGAGTCGGTTTCTAACCTCCCTCTTTGGTCTTCCTTGAGAAGAATCAATTGTTAAAGCTTTCTTCTTCTTCTTATTTTTCCTTGATGTTACTAGTTGAAAATTGTCTTCTTCTTCTTTGAATTCTTTAATAAGAATACCGTCACGAACTTGCTCTTGAATATCAAGTCCACTAGGAAGCTCAATCTCCCCTTGACCTTCAGAAATTTGACTCATAGAATTAGCTACACGAGCTTCTGCTCCATTTTCCACTTCTAATTCTTTGGTCGATATGGATATAGAGAGGCAATCTGACTCACCTTGAATAATCTCCTTAGGTTCGGCAAACTCCTTTTGTTTGAATACCCATCTAGGTTTTACTATTAGTAGGGCATTGAGCAAGCTTTGGTGTTCAACCAGAAAACGATCTATGATCATCTCTCCTTCAAAAACTAAATTGTTCCCTACTTCGTCTAATGGAGATGAGGAGTTTAAAATTCTTATCACAATCGTCACCATGATCAGTTTGTACTTGAAGTAGCGCCCAACCTGTTTGCACCATTTTGGCCGCCTCACTATTCCCCACCGCCTTACTTTTCGGGGATTTTATCCAAATGGGCACTACTTTTAGTAGCGCCCCCCCTCCCCCCCCCTGTTTTGAAAAACTATAAACACCCTCCCTCATTCTTTCATTCTTCATTGATTCTCTCTCTCTCTCTTTCCTAGTTCAGAAACCCTTTCTAGCGTTGGATTCCCAAGAAAGTGGATTGTGAAGGGTTGACTCTCGAGACATTTTTTGGAAATCTTTCAGATTTCTTAGAAGGTATCCTCCCTCTAAACTCTGTCTTTTGCTTTGTCTTTTAGTAGTTAAATTACTTTTCTTCCTTTAAGTTACTTTCTTAAAATTGTTAGACTCTTGTCTTGCCTAGTCAAACCTCTGCCTAAATCCCGGTTCAAATCTAGTCTTTCCTAGTCGAACCTCTACCCAAATCTCTAGTCAAATCTAGCCTTGCCTAGTCGAACCTCTATCCAAATCCCAATTCAAATCTAGTCTCGCCTAGTCAAACCTCTGCCCAAATCCTGGTTCAAATCTAGTCTTGCTTAGTTGAACCTCTGATGTTTGATTGCTATTATATATGTTAGTTTACCATTGGTTAAGTGTTAAAAGTGAAGAAAAATGAGAAAAAAAGTAAAAACGGAGGAGACCGGTCGACCCCCCTCAAGACCAATCGACCCGTAGTGCCAAAAGTCCCATAAAAATGTATGGGGTTTTTGGGTAGAGAATGAACAAACCAGCAGTCGACCGCTGACCAAGGCCGGTCAACTAATCCTCTACCGGTCGACAGCCCATTCAAGACAGTCGATCGTCTATGGCTTGTTTTGCTTAGAAATTTCCTATTTTGAATAGGATTCCGAGAATTAGAATTTTCAAGGACTCTAGGTCTATAAATAGACCACTTACTTGTGGGGTTAGGGTTTCTAAACATTCTATGAATTTTAGAGATCCTAGAGAGAGTTTAACCTAGGGTTTTACAAAGGGTTATGCTCACAGAAGAAGGATAACTTGGAGATCAAAGTCCAAGATCATTCGCAAGCAAGAAATCATAGGGAAACGATTGTTAGAGGTATTATATACTGTTATAACATAATGATTGTTGTAAGATATGAATTTTCAAGATCTAGATATGATTTATATGTTATCATGTATTGATAGGCATGCTGAATGTATGATTTTTCATGATTCCAAGATAGTTTGATATTGATATTTTGAATGCAATAATGAATATGGATAACTATATGCTTCTGATTTCATGACTGTAAATTAAAGATGATAATGGTAAGTAATGCATGATACTATAATGATTTTTTGAAAATTTCGTACATATGTGAATGGACATAGAGGAAGGGATGTATTTCGGGGATTTCAAACGAATGAATATGGAGGAAGGGATTGATGTGAAGTGGAGATTGGATTGTGGAATTGATGATTATAATTGGTATTACAATAAGGAACTTGTTGATGGTTTCTAGCATGGTTAGTATTGTGAATATTTTCTATGTATGATAAAGTATTATTGAATGATCTCATATGTTATATATATATGTATCTAAACATGTAAATTGGTTAAATTTTGGATTGGCAAATACTTAGAGGATGATACCAATGAACTAGAATTCTTTAGCATCATGGAATGAGATGCTTTGGTGGAGTTTCGATGGTGAGATATCAGAATCTAATGGATAACCTAGATGAAGGTTAATTATGACACTCAAGCACAAGTTTAACCGTATGGTAAATCTCACAAGTACATGTGTCACAAGCACAAGCACTAACATGTTTACATGCATTGACACATGTTTCACAAGCACAAGCACAAACACAAGAACATCATGTTACATGCGTTGTTGAATACCAAGTTACAAGTGTTATCGAATATCATGTTATATGCGTTGTCGAACATTATACATGTAGAGACCCGAATCTTTTTTTTCATGTTTTTATTGCATTGCATTAGGGGTATTATAGTCCTTGTGATGTCTTAATGTTTATTGTATTGTATATCTAATGGGTGTAGTGTGATTAAGGTTTAATCAAACTTCTAGTTCAGGAATGTCATAACACACCCTAAACTTTAGGAAACTCTAGTTTTGGCACCGTTTGTTGGAATTGAGTGATTCTTGAACCATTAGAAAGGTATCAGAACCCTCTTCGAGGTTCATGTTTGATGTTGTTCCATATTTTTAGTCTAAGCTAAGTCAAAAGTGAGTTTTCTGATGTTTTGTCTGATGGAATTGCAGATCAGTCAACTTTGGGAAAAATTTGGTCCATAAATAAAGAGGAATTTAAAAATTCTAAAATATTGGAAATGTTCGTTTTTGAAAGACGAATCCAACGCAAGTTGAATCGTCGAAATCCGACGAACGAGTCAAAAGTTATGGCCGAAACAGTAAAGCGGGTCAAAAATCTGTAGAACACCGATCGCTCGGTCAGAAGTAGCGATCGATCGGTCCAAAACCAATCGATCGGTATCTATCGACTGGTCCAAAGTTTTGTATGGCGAAAATTTCCAGAGAGTGCTTTTTTAACCGAGAGCTCGGTCAAGAGCACTGATCGCTCGGTCCTTCGTATTTTTGCAGAATTTTAGTAAGGGCTTTTTGGTCTTTTGATTCTCAGACCTTGGGGCTATAAATAGGGATTCTATTTCGGGGTATTAGAATACTCAACCTATTTCTAACCTAATTTGGCAAAAAGGGAGAGAAAACCCTAGGGTTTTGAGAGAGGGCTTTCTTGGGGAAGAAGGAGATAGCTTGGATAGCGCAAGGAGAGCTTGGAAAGCTTCCCCAAATCACTCCGGGAGCGTTTTGAATCCAAGGTAAGGATTCCTAAGGTCGATATACTATCCTAATCAACTCTATTTTAATGTTTGGTGAATATTAATATGATAGGAATGATAGAATAGAGATTAGATGCATTTTTCCCAAATTTTCTATGAAGTAAGTTAATTATTGATGGAAATGTGGATTTGAATGTGGATAGAATAAATGGAGGATGGGAAATGTATAGAGGATGAGATTAATATGTGGATGTGAATGGTGAATTGATTGTATGAATGAATTATGGTTTGATGAATGCTTGAAAATATAGAAGGGAAATGGATTCATATTATGCGTACTCAAGGTGTTTGTTAAAATGCTTGAGAGGATAAATGCTATTATACTCTTATGAAATTGTAGTAAATTGATTTTGAATTGGAATATGAATTATGATAAGATATGTATATGTGATGGTTTGATAAGTATGCCTAATTACTTGCATGGAAATTGATAGTCGGGAAGGTAAGAACTTAGAGGAAAATCTCTCAAACCGGAAATTCTCTAACTATTTGGTATGAGACAGTATAGTGGAGTTTCCATGGTAGGATATTGGAATCTAAGCAATTACCAACTCGAATGTTAATTTCGACACTTAAGCACAGATGCACTTGTATGTTAAGACGAGAGTCTCACAAGTCACACATGTGGACCACAAGCATGAGCATGGCATACGTATGACATTCTGAATAAGCATAAGCATGACATAGTCCGTATCCGCCAAGAACGGCATGTCAACCATTTGATTCTTAAGCATGGTCTGTATCCACCAAGAACGGCATGCCAACCATATGACATGGTCCGTATCCGCCAAGAACGGCATGTCACATCATTGTATGATCTGAATAAGTGCATAAGCATAAGCATCTCACAAGCACGTGGTCTCTTAAGCATAAGTAGCTCATAAGTATATTGTCTTCTAAGTCAAAGATTCTCACAAGTACACGAGTCAAGGTGATGATATGATGTATATGCGCACACATTCTTCCGTACTCTGATTATGCTATTGGATATGTTTTAAACCAAGTGCAGGTATATTATTATTGTTGGTTGGATTTTATATACACCGAGTACTTTTGTACTCAGCCGGACTTTTGTTGTCACGACCCGACTTAAACATAGCATTTCACTAATGAAATGTAAGACTAATCCGTCCGTGAGATCATTTTTACTATAGTTTGCGGAAACGTAAATTATCAAGGGAATTTAAAACTTTTTAAACCCTTATCCATCCATACGCAATAGCCATCATAACCATGTCCATAATTAAAGTTAAGGTTTATATAACCAACTTAATTACATCAAAATGAACATATCACAAAATGTAACAGCATAGTCAAAAGCGACTCCGTCTTTTCTCGAACGTCACTTTCAAGTTGTTCTTTCACTGATCATCTGGCGATATAAAAAGTCAGTGAGCTATGAAGCCCAATAAGAATATTCAATAATATCATGCTAAATGACAAGTTAGAATAAGCATAACAATATATGATATATTATTAAGACGTTTAATATTACTTCCATTATGTCTTTTCAATATCTTTTATCTGGATCCAGTTTATTTAAAATCTTGCCTCTCAAGATGATCCCTGAAAGGTACACCTCTTTAGACTCATTCCTTCTTGGAGTTTGACCCCTCATGAAGTATTTCATTCCATCTTGGTGTCCTCATTACTCCTCATGAAGTATTGTCGAACGGCCTTCCTTTACCTTGCCACTATCTTGAGGCTCCTTTTAAGATAAACAATTTTTTTTATCTTTTTATTCTTTTCCGACTTATCTTAGCCCTGCCTCTCAAGATGATCATTGAAAGGTACACCTCTTTAGACTCATTCCGTCTTGGAGTTTGACCCCTTGGAGTCATCTTTAACCCCTCATGAAATATTGTCGAACGGCCTTCCTTTACCTCACCACTATCTTGAGGCCTTTGTAAGATAAGGTTATTTATCTTTTCTTTTATCTTTTCGGACTTATCTTAATTCTACCTCTCAAGATGATCACTGAAAGGTACACCTCTTTAGACTCATTCCGTCTTGGAGTCATCTTTAACCCCTCATGAAATATTGTCGAACGGCCTTCCTTTACTTCGCCACTATCTTGAGGCCTTTATAAGATAAGGTTATTTATCTTTTCCTTGCCTTCTCATTAAGACATTATAAGATAATATTTTCACATGCATCATAACAATATAATTTTATAACTTTGCTTCTTGATTATACTTAGAATCGTTATTTTCCATACTTTAATCACATTCATTTCTTTATCATATTTTCCGAATGTAATATAGCACAATTATCATAGTATCATCACTCTAATTCAGTAACATAGCATTATCGTATTATTTTCCAGCATAGTAATATTATAATATTTTCCAAATATAGTATACTATTTCCAGCATTTCATAATAGTAGTAGCATATTATTTTCTAGCATTTCAAGATAATAATATCTTACTATTTCCAACATTTCAAGATAGTAATATCATACTATTTCCAGCATTTCGAGATAGTAATACCATACTATTATCCAAATATAATAGAGTATAATTTACTTAATCATAGCCTTCCTTCTAAAATATCACTTAGAATGATATAACTGAATATCACTTACATAATTCATCTTATTTAAAAAAATAATTGCCTTTACTAACCTTCATTCTAAAATGCGATTTAGAATGATACTATCAAATATCACTTACTCTTTCTTTGACGTAGGGTTCCGAATCCGAAGTCGGTTGGACCGGCACGATTTTCTTTCTTTCTCTCTTTCTTCTTTGCTTTCTCACCAACTACTATTAAGCACAAGAGATGGACGTGTGGTCTTTATTCTTCCCACAAGCTTGGCACCATGGTGTGTACACTAGGAATGGCCGTATGGTCTACTAGTCTCTACCAAAGTTTGGCACAAATGGAGTGAGACACAAAGTGGGCATGGGGTCTTCTTTATATAGGCAAGGGTCTTGCACATCATTAACTCTTGGTTCACTCCCCTTTATTAAATCCTAGTTCATGAACTCCATTAAGCCCATGCATCTAACTTAATGGGTTCATTCCCATAATTAGAATCAACTTATTTTAGTTCATGAATCACTTTAGATTCATGACACATGTCACTAACCTAACTGTAGTTGAACTTTAACCCATAGTTAATCTTATTATCTACATGCATCTTATTAAATTAGATGCTTTCCTAAGTTAACTTTATGGTTATATCCTTAACCTAGATTCATGAACTAACCAACTAAGGTAAGTCACTAACCTAAGGTCAGCCTAGTTGGGCGTGTACACTTTCTTTTCAAAGTATTTGTCTTAACTAGCTAATGTGAACACAATCAAAAAGCCAAGGGGGTTTGGACGTGAGGTAAGGTTCATGAACATAAATGAGACCTTTGATCTTCCTTTTGGTTTTTCACTAGGTCTATACATACACTATATTTATCATCCTTAGTGTATACTTAGGTGATACAGCCCATCTTGGACGTTTTCTACTTGAGGTGCTTGCCACATTTTTTTAACTCATGATTAATGATTCATGCTACTAACCGAGGTTACTTTTCATAGTTTATGCAACTTATCTCAGAATTTTCTTAACAAAAGTAAACCACATAATTCATGGCTCACCATGGTTGGGCGTGTACATCTCCCTATCCTAAGAATGTCTCACTTTCATTAAATTCCAGAATTTAGATACCTTCTTTAAATCTCCAAACATGCATAACCATTAATATGGTTCATGTTATTAACCTTAGTTACACCAAGAGTTAACTTCTTGTTAACTTTTAAACTCAACCAAAGGTGGTGTGTGCAATGTATATGGCTCAAGGGTTAATGCCCTAACCTATACCTCATGTTTAACTTCACTTAGCTTGGGTTCATACCCTAACCAAAATGGGCGTGCACTATTCATAGTATGGGATGGTTCATCCCTCCTTCATCATCTTAACTCCATGCATATCTTAATGGAGGTGTCATGTGGCATTTGCTACCCATACTCAAATCTTGGCCATGCATACTTTGGATGGTGGAGATCATTCCACTTGTCAACATGATATTATTTTAATCACTTCTTGAATTTATGATTAACTTATCATAGTTAATTTACTAACCATAGTTAATCTTGGACTTCCGTTTTTGTGGTGTTGACATGTGGCACTTGCCATGTGTCCTCCTCTTAATTCATGATCATCTTTATCATTCAATAATTGGACATCCACCCTAGGGTATCGCCACTTGTCGTGATCCCATTCACTTTAGTGTTAAATACTTATTTTAACACTAAGCTTTATACCTTAAGCTTAATATATACTCTATTATCACTTAATTAAGTAATATATTATCTTATATACTTAGGTAATACTATGAGTTACTAATTATTCAGTCATTTACTGAATATATATGATATTTTTATCTCTAAAAATATATCGGTCGTTACATTTGTCTTGGTAGGTTTAGAGCAGGAGTACACGGCGGAATCGTGGGTTGAGTAGACTTACATTGAGGAAGGAGGAGAAGGCGAGCCCATTGAGGAAGGAGCCGGAGTCTTGGGTGGCTACACCTTTTAGTTTATGTTTTGTTGGTTGAGAGAGTTTTGTATTAGACTTTCATATGATGTTGCTTAGTAGACTTTTTATGGTTGTATTTTTCATACTTGTTGGTTATAGTAAGTTGTATATGTTGACCATAGATTTGTGCAGGTTGGTTATAGTTATATATCGGAATTTTATTACTCTCATTTTTGGAGACTCGTGTAGTAGCCTTGTATGCATGGATTTTAAGCAGGTTAAGTAATGTGACGATTCCAAAGTCCTATTTTAGCCTTGTAGGATTTTGGGGTCATTACAATACATCCGTTGTTACACATTTACAAGGACTCACATGAACAAGTATGTACAAGTCGACACAAGTCACGAGTCTGAACATGTCATGAATGATGATATATTATATTTACATGTTTCCGTACAATGAATTGTAAGATATGTTATTTATGATAAAGCATGACCATGAGTACTTGATATTATATTGTTAGCTAGACTTTATATACACTGAGTGTTTTCATTACTCAGTCAAATTGTTATTGTTAGTAGATTGATATTTGTGTGATCAAACCTTGGGTGGAGGAAGAATACATCGAGGAGCCTGAAAGTGATTACTGGGATGGGGAGATCGATCTGGATCACTACCCTTATTATTGATTTTTATTTATTTCAGTTTAAAAGGGTTCTAGTATTTGAGATCACCAATGCTGATCAAAATATATATATTTAAGTTGGTCAATAGTTTAGATGGTTTATATTGATTATAGATTGGATTTATTATTTATATTGAAGAGAAAATTTCAGACTCATAATTAGCATGTCTTGTATGTTGTTAAGATAAGATTGTACAAACAGTGTCACGAGTCCAAAGTCACATTGATTGACATGAGAATTTGGGCGCGACATAAACCATCACATTTATATAATAATATCGTTATTCTCCAATTAATGAAATAATTTAAGCGATAGTGTTTTGTATTACAATCAGATTTTAAAAAAAAGAAACCATGGTCATAACTCTTTAAATAAATAATAAATTATGGTTATCCACGGTGATGATAATCTTTAATATTAATGGCTCATATATAAAAGGAAGAATTGTAATTAAATTAAATTAGAGTTCAAATCACAGCATATAAAGAATCATAATTGTTTAGTGATAGACCATCATAATTATAGAGTAAAACTGCAATTTAATTGATAAGAAAAAAAAAAAAACAATACTGTTTCTAATTTCAATCACAGTTTATAAGAAACTGTGATAATTGTAATTCCTTCCTATTTATACATGAAAGGTCTTTTATTAAAGAATTTAAACCTCTAGAGGAGGTACATTAAACTCGGCTAAGCCAAACAACAATTCCAAAAAAACAATGACGATGCGATCCCCTCAGGGTAGTGCTAGCTCGACTCTCCCACTATGGCACTCTCTCCTTGCCCATGCAACCCTTATCTTTTTAAATTTTTTTGCATGGAAAAGGAGAGAGTGCAATAGAGGCGAATGGTCTAGCTAAATCCATGATTAGGCCAAGTTAAGATAATCAGGAGTGAAGGGCCTAAACACATCAGCAGCCTCTATCTCCAACATCTCCAAGTGCCCTTTGAAGAGATGCATGTACACAACCCAGTCTCCGTCCTCTGTTGCACTGGGCATCGGCATCACGTACCCTACTTCATCACCCCATGTAAAATTGTAGGACCCGAAAGCAGGCCTACCCCATCCAAAGTCCACCTTCCGCACCGGGAACCTCTGCCCCGACGACACAACAAATGCTGCTCCTTCCTCTTTCCCCTTCCCATATATCATTGGTAGCACTGTCTCTGGTCTGTGTGCCTCTATCCAATCCACCAACCCCAAGAAATGCTCCTTCGTTACGGCGCCCTCCAAGAACTCATGGACTGAGTCAGCCACCCAACTCAATGGCTTTGTCTTGAGCTCATTGATGCTTGCCTCGCCGAAAGGAACCGAAAGGACATTCCCGAAGTAGTTAGCCATCGAAGATGATTTATCTCCTTCCCCACCACTTAATCTGGTCCTTCCATCGACCACGATACCCATCTTGCATCCCTTGGCATTGTCGCCAGTGCCTTTGGCGACAACCTGCCACAGAAATGCACTAAAAGCCTCAAATTTGCTTCTCTTGTGGCCATTGGAGCTGGCCAATGACTGAAGACGATCGATATCCTCGGCAGTTACATAATAGATACGGTTTATGATGTAATCAGCTCCAGGCTCAGGATCTGTTCGAGGTGGCAACGAGGATAGAGTCACATACATGTTGTCAAGGGATGCGTCATAGCATCCGGGATGTCGCGGATTGAGCAGCGAATGCTGGAAAGAAGGTTGGGGAGGTAAGCTTTTCTCCTGCGCAATCTCAGCCCATGCAACCAAGAACATGTTGGCTGAGTAGGCATCAGCAATGCGATGGTCGAATGTGCAAGCGACAATAACCCCACCACATTTGAGTCTAGTAACCTGAACAGAGAGCACTCCATCTTTCTTCTCCGGCACCAACTTACCATTAACGCAAGCATCCGGATTATATAGGTCGAGGTCTTGGAGCTTGACATCCGCATAGGCTTCGAAGAAATCCACCCCTCGATTGTTGCAGAGCAGCTCGGGCTCGCCTCTAGGGTTCAGCACAACTTCTCCAGCGAATGCATAGTAGGACGCGAGTGCTTTAGCCATGGCTGTCTTGAGAACATTTACTACTGATGCAAATGTGAATTTGGTGGATTTTCTGTAACAGAAGTAAACACTCACATCTGTAGGAGGCACAATTAAGTCTAGGTTTGATAGGGGTTGCCAGTGTTCCTGCAATGGAAACAAGGAAGCCACTAACTCTTTGCGGTTTATAGTTACTGCAAACTCACAGGAAACCATGTTTATGTTTCAGAGAGAGATAGAGAGAGATGGTGAAGAGTTTGCAAAGAGAAGCATATATTTATAGGAACTTAACAGCAAGAGTTTAAGGTTACATGTGTGCAAATTGATATCTTTTAAAATAGTAAATATAAACTTTTGATTGTTTGTGAATGCTGCTGTTGGGGGCATTTCGTAGCCGGAGTGAAACTTGGGAGCAATGCCTTTTGTAGCCACAGGCTACAACGGGCCAAATGATTTTTATACATGTCAATGACTGTGCCACTAGGCACCACCTAGGCACAGTCACCACCTAGGATTATTCAACGGTAACGCTCCGTTTAGAAAGTGTAGAAAAGCTGGCCGAAATAATAAATGATATCAGTGGAGGAATTTCAAAATATTATCTTTATCTTTATCTTTATCTTTATCTTTATCTCCCCTTCTCTTTCTCTTTTCTCTCTCTCTTTCTCTCCGATTTCAAAACCTATTTTATTTTACTTTAATGTATCAATATTTTATTGTAATTCCTAAATTACCTCTTATCAATTTAAAGAATAGAATCATGCCAATTGTGATTGAACATAAGAATTCAATCTTCACTCTCACTTGTATCGCACGTGCCACCTGCTAATTATTATGATGGGAGAGGTAGGCGTAATCTGAATTTTCCAAAATTCCTAAACTACCCTTATATAAAACAAAACTTTAATTTAATGTTTTATTTTAATTCTCAAACTACCCTCATCTATCTATTTAAAGAATAGAATAGCAGTCAATCGCGATTGAACTCGAGGAGAGTTCAATCGCACCACAGGTTAACATGTGTCCCTTTTAACTCCTATTAACTGTGATTAACTCTTTCCCTTCACTCTCACGTGCATCGCACGTGCCACCCGCTAGTACAAATAACGAGAGGTCTGAGATTTAGACTTTATTTTCTCTCTCCTCTAACCTCCATCTTTTTTGTTTTTTGGGGGGGGGGAACCTTCATCTTCTTTCTCTTGTAGACTGTAACTCTCAGGTTTTCAAATTTTTTCTTTTCTTCCGCTCTGGACGAAGGTTGTTTTTAATAGGATCCAATGAATCAACAGCTGCCAAACAACTTTCCGATATTATCCTCAGAAGTTATTTTTAATGAAATTAGTTAGTTCATGGTTTTATTAAGTTGTTATAACTCTATTACAAAGTATAATGGCGTTATTGTGGAATCCGATCACTCCTATTAAATAATATATGCAAAAACAACAGCCATTGTTCATTTGTTCTGTTAAGCATTATAACACCTGTTACCTCATTATAAATAACTATCTTTCACCAAAAAAAAAAAATATTTGTCTCCATAAACCAGTAACTGCTACTATAAAAAAAAAAATATTAACTTTTGATGGGAAAGAATCTATATCACTTCATTGTGAGACCATGTATTCACGCCCTTTGAATTTTAGTTTGCCTTCTTAATTATCGGGGACACGGTAGAAAAACCCGTAGGACGGAAAGCCCTAAAGGTCCACCATTAATTCGTAACAATGAAGTGAGCGGTGAGAAGCCTCGGCAAATTTGGGTTTCTTCATTTTTGAGCCTTCGGTTTCTTCTCTTTACAGGCTCATACGGCTGTTCTTTAGCAGCAACTCCTTTTGTTGCCTGAATGTCAAAACACTAAACTATAGAGGAAGAAAATGAAATTGAAGGAAAGACGAGAGAAATTAAAGTCTCTCAATTGTCAAACGTCAAGCTTTAAAAAACACAAGTCCCTAGTATTATTATTTAAATATTCTTTTAAAGAATAACTCTTCTTTTTTTGACACGGCAGCTTTTCTTGACTTTCTCAAAACGGGCTTTCTTGCAGTTACCGTTTATTACATCATTAGATCCCTCTTCTTTTTCTCTCTCCCTCACCTAGATTTGGTGAAATAACAATTTTAATTCCTGCAATTTGCTATTTTGTTTGCTTTCTTCTCTACCTAACTCTGAACTCACCTTTCCTAATCAATCTCTGCAACTCCATCTGCACCACACAAGTCTCTAAAGATTTCACTTTGTCCTTTTAAAATCAAACCCCACATAAACAATTTCACTGTTCAACAGTAAGTCAAACCCTAAATCTTATTTTTGATCGTAAGAACAAAAAACCCATTTCATATCTGCAACTATTTATTATAGTTTTCGTCCTTCGGATTCTCTCTGCCCGTGCGAGAGAGATGCTCTCGGGCCACCACATTAAAGCAACAAGTGGAGGGAGAAATCATTTCATTTCTCCTTATTTTTGACTTCTCCCCATTAAATATATCTTTTCTTTTATCTCATCATTTTATCACCAAGTGTAAGATAAAGGGGGAGAAGTCAAAATCATGGGTCCCATGAAATGACTTCTCCCTCCACTTGTTGTTTCATTTGTGGTGGCGCGAGAGCATCTCTCTGGCACAGGCCAGAGAGAATCCAAAGCCAAGCAAGCATACCCACAAGCCCATCAATTTCTTCTATGTTCAGAGCTCGATCACCATGACAACACCTTCGCTCAAAGCCTTGACCCTCACTCACGTTCGCTACCAAAAGGGTGACAAACTCGGCCATTTCCTAGCATGGGCTTTGGGGAGAGGAAGAGAGTATGAACAAAGTGATTCTCATTCGTTTTGAATTCTCTGGTTTTGTTACAGAGGAATTGCAATATAAAAAGGATTGGGTAGGGTTTTTAGAGATCTGGGGTTGCTTTTGTTAAGATGGAGAGCTCGGAGGAGAGGGTGGTTGCTGTGATCATGGTGGGTGGGCCAACTAAAGGTATGAAATTGGTTGGAATTTTATTGGAATCAGTTTACTTTTGTTTTTTCCTTGTAAAAGTATTTATCTTTGGATTGACTATTTGAAATATTCTCTCTTTTCTTGCATTCTGTTTTTTATGTTTGAATTTTGCAGGTACTCGATTCCGGCCACTGTCGTTTAATATTCCGAAGCCGCTATTCCCTATGGCGGGGCAGCCAATGGTTCATCATCCCATTTCTGCTTGTAAAAGGGTAGATTGTTCAATCCCTGTAAAAAAGTTAGATTTTTTTAAAAGTAGTTTTTTCTTGTTTATTGATTTGCAGAGTAATAATTGAGATTTCTAATCCCTGTTATAGATCCCGAACTTAGCACAAGCCTTATTCTCTTCGAATTCTTGACGAAACATAGAAATTGAACCAGATCCCTCATGCACTCCTCCTCCACCGCTTCCTTGCAAACGTTAAGAACAAGAAGAACGAACGCGGCGACAAAGATCATAGAGAGATCAAGCACCGCAGCATAAACTTCTGCATCGCCGGATCGAATTTCCGGAGACACAACTGCAGCATATAAAAGAGAGATTCAGAGATAAATAGAGCCGTTTCTTCATGCAAATTTCATGGCGGATGAAGCTACTAACTGAGATCTGACGAAACCCTAGGTTTTTCAAGTGGAAACACAGGAGATTAAATGGAGATAAATCGCTGTTGAAGAAGAAACCCTAGCTTTATGGAATATCTGAATAGAAACAACAGAGAGGAGAAAATAGGAGCTTTCTTACCATAAATCTAGGGCTTTTTATTTTCTATTTCTATATACTCATCTTCCTTATCCAATCAAGTTGCAACTTGAGAGAATCTCTCAAGTTGGAACCCCTAGAGGTCACCACGTGTCTCTTTTGACACCCCTTAACCATGGGTAAGGTTCACCCACCCCTAGGGTTCACTTGGCTTTGGATTTTCTTTGCCCGTGCCAGAGAGATGCTCTCGGGCCACCCACCACAAATGAACGACAAATTGAGGGAGAAGTCATTTCATGGGGCCCATGATTTTGACTTCTCCCCCTTTTATTTGACACATGGTGATAAAATTGTGAAATAAAGGAAGAGATATATCAAATGAGGAGAAGTCAAAAATCAGGAGAGAAAAGAAATGACTTCTCCCTCCACTTGTCGCTTCAATGTGGTGGCCCGAGAGCATCTCTCAGGCACGGGCCAGAGAGAATCTGAAGCTGGTTCACTCACCCATCCTGGGTTTTTTTTTAATATTAATTATTATTTTAATTTCTTGCAGACCCCAACCGATTCCTCTCAACTCTTCTTTTTCTCCCATTATTTGTGTTTTATTTTTATCATTCTTCTTCTCAATAGGTTTCCCTTTTGAGAGGTTTATTTTTGTTTCATCTTCATCCTAACGGGGAACACAGGTTGGTTGGAGCACTGTAACCGCAGCATCAAATAAAGACAAATTCGAGAAAATCATGTGAGGGTTCTTGTGGATTTTCATATCTCAGAAGACAAGCGGTAGCCCATGTTTCATCCCTCTGTTATACAACTTGCAGATCAATTTTTTCTCACTTATCTATCTCCTCTAGCAATTGATTCTTTGGATTTCCCAAAGTGCTCTCGAAATTGGGATTCTTTCTCTACATTCACCGATATTTTCTGGTGAGTACAAATGAGGAAATCAACTTCTCTTTTCTCTTTTGTCAAGCATTACCAACAACCAATCTCAGGTAATTTTGGGGTTTCTCTCTCCCTCCCTCCCTCCCTCCCTCCATTTTTTCCATTTGTATATATGGTAAAGTGAATTTTTTTTCCTTCCATGTGATTTTATGGTAAAGTGTTGAGTTGTTTCTGTCGACATGAATTGATGGCCATCAGTTTGCACCAAGTAATCTGAATTTATGTTTGTGTGGTATCTATTACTAAGGTTTTGATTTAGTTAATGATCACCATATACAGCTTTTCAGCTCTATCTACTGCTCCCCAATCCTGTATAGTGTTTCTATGGGAACCATGCCTTGAGGAAGGATGTGCGGTGTCAAGGCATGATGGACTACCTAATTGGCACCTTCTCTCTTTGACACAATAATGATTTTTGCTACCTACAGAGTTTTACATAGAACAAACTATTCCTCTTTCTTTTTTGCAAATGGAGTTTAAGAGATTTATTTTATTTTAATTTCTCTTGGTCAAATATGTTTCTCTCTTCTTTGAATTCACACATTTGTGGCCTTGGTACCATTATGCAAATTTCTAACAACTCTAACGGCTTTACCAATATATAATTGCTAATTTATCAATGACTTTACCAATATATAGCTGCTAATTTATTGAGAAACTTCTAGCTACTGATGGACCATAAATATATTTTATTCTTCTATTTCTATACTTCTTATTAGTCAACTTATCAAATATTTCAAGTGTATCAAACACTAGGTTTATTCTACTTCTGAAATACTAGCAAGAAAAGGTTCAACCACTATTTGGTAATGATTGATGTTTATAAATGTCGAGGTTATGCAAGACAATGCAAAGTTGTTAGAGTCATATTTCACCACCAAATAGAAAATACTACATGGAGATTAAAAAGATATGAGGATAACATCGCCTCAGTTCTCACTAATTTTCATTTGTCACACCCGATCCCTCATCTTCACCAATATTTCTCATGCCGAAAGTTTGCAGACTGTTAGTGATGCTGAGGATCTTGTCTTGGATCGCTTCAATCTTCGTCCCAACTTTGTGGAGATCTTTCCGCTCATTGAAGATGCAGACATACCTCTTGAGGATATGCTTGAGTCCCCCTCTCCTCCTAGGGGAAACTTCGAGGATGAAGGTGTCGATAACATCCTCGGTATCATAGGCAGTATCCATGATTTCTGCAACCCAATTGCGAACACGATCATCTGTGATTTCCTTTGCATCGGCATCTTTTAAGAAACATTTCATCTGCTGCATTTCATTTTGCATCCTTAGAACTTGATCGCTCACCCCATGTAAGAAAATTGCTTCATGAATGAGAAGGTCACCAAGCCGTTTTACAACCAACAAAACAACAGACTCGGCCATCTTGAGCTTCTCTTCCTCTTCCTCTTCCTCTTCCTCTTTCTCTTCCTCCTCTTCTCCTTCTTAAAAGAAATAAGTGCTCTCCTGTTGTCCCTACAAAAAAGATGAAGGGTTTTGTGGTGGCCGGTGGGCTTGGTAAAACTTTGGTTTTTTGCATAAAAAGAGGAGAGTGCAATAAGAGCAGAGTGGAGCAAGCATTCCTTACCAAAAAACAGATTTGACCAAAGCCCTCCTCATAGTCTTTTGGGCCCATTTTCAGGCCATTGACTTTGTAGCAGTGCTGGTAAATAAGGGGTATATTTCTGCATAAACATGGTTGTCCCTTGGTCACCATAGGGCATCAGCCATGGAGGATGCCTTTTCTATTAGCACAAAGTAGGCGTGACAGTGGTACAGTGTGTTTATTGGGGGGTGATTCGGGTTGCAGTCCCTTAGGTGTGGCCGTTGAGACGTAACTTGCTTATTCTGATGTAACTTGCTTATTCTAATTCCCAGTCTAAGTTGGGCGGGCCTAGCCCAATGTCCTGTCTATCAATCCCATAAGACTATTAACTTCCACAACTAGTTACAAAATTGAAAAATAAATAAATAATCTACAACCCTTTTAAAACACTGCCATCTTTGTTGGTTGCAACCATTAATGGAGTGGTATGGGCTTCATTCTAAGAGGTACTGCAGTGAGCCTATGGAAGTTGAACAAGTAATCATGTGTTAATTTGGATCTTGACAATACGATGATCTCTTTGTTATGGCACCAATCTAACTAAATGAATAAAAATTGATGTCAAATTTTTTTCTGGGTAATGTCTTTGGATAGTTATCAACGATGGAATCAACGTTAGGGAGAGTAATGTCTCTTATGTTTGTTTGTCAAGAAATAAGTGAATATGGAGAAGAAAAGAAAATTTTAGATTTCTTATACAATTTTTAGTTGTGTTTTGTCCAATTTTATTTTATTTTTTTATGTTTTTACTTATTTTCTCGGCAACCAAACGTAAGGTAATGATCATGTTCTTTTGCAGGAATTGCATATGAGAAATCATAAATTTTCTAAATTGATAATTTTTACATGAGAATAACCATCAACAACCTAAATTTTGTCTTGGGAAGGGGTATTTATGGAAAAACTATTATGTTAACAAATACTCTTCTTTTATGTTCATTATTACCAAATTACCACATCCCAAGATAAAATGTTGGATGTTCCGGTTGATAGTTAATCTGTTTTTATATTGTTCTTTTATTTTTCATTTATTGGGCAAGACTTCAAAAGCTGAAAGATTTCAAGATACGGGCACTTATCTTTAAACTTTGCAAAGTACTGAACTTTGCAAGTCTCATCAAGAACAGACCCCAAGCACTTTGTGTGCCATAAAGTGGAACCCCCGTGACATTTCCATTCGTTTTCTCTCTTATCGGACATCTTCTGGATCTTTTCTTTATCCGCGGTGGGAGTGAATAGAGGGTGAGTGGTGGACCTTCGCTAGCTAAGCCAAAAACAGACCTCATATCATAGGCCTCGGATTCTGGCATATGCCAGAAAGGTGCTCTCATGTGGTTGGATAAGTCATTTTATGGGCCGTGATTTTGACTTCTTCCCACATTATTTGACATTAACGGGTGGCACGTGTGATGCACATGAGAGCTGGAAGGAGTTAACCACAGTTAATAAGAGGTAAAAGGGACACGTGTTAACCTGTAGGTGCGATTGAACTCTCTTCGAGTTCAATCGTGATTGACTGTTATTATATTCTTTAAATAGATAGATGAGGGTAGTTTGGAAATTAAAGTAAAATATTAAATTGAAGTTTTGTTTTATATAAGGGTCTTCTAAGAATTTCGGAAAATTCAGACTACGCCTGCCTCTCCCATTATAATAGTAAAGATGTGATGATAAATTGGTGAGACAAAAGCGGAGAGATATCAAGTGGAAGTGGAGAGAAGTCAAATTCAGGGGAGAAAATGAAATGACTCCATCCCTTTTTTATGCCACATGGTACTTAATGTGTGGTAGCCCTTGAGCACCAATCCGAGGATATATCATATGCCGAGTCATGTGTGTACTAGTGGTGTGTTTGCTTGTAAGTGTGGCATGTTTGTAATTATTGATGAAGGTTGGAAGTATTTTTGCAATACACCATAAGTACGCATTTTTCATTTAGTAGTATAAAACGGGTGTTCCGCACAATGTGGTGATACAGAGCTCCTGGCCTCGGATTGTCTTTAGCAAAGCTAGAAAGGGCTCTCAAGGTTCCATTCATTGTGCCACAGTTGGCGTAAAAATTGGGAAAAATCTTTTATTTTTTTCCCATAATTTTAACTTATCACTATTTGATATCTCTCACCCTTATTCTCACACATTTATCGCTACATGTGTTATCATGGATCGAGAAATCAAAATCATGCCCACGATTTTGATTTCTCCACCACTTAGTCACCTATGTAAAAAAAACATGTCGGCTAGGACCGAAAAGTATGGGATCGGATTTGACCTGTATGTCGCCCGCACACAACCTTGAAGCGTCACATGGGCAGTGACACATCATCCAAGATGTTGTCACGCTACCCATGTCACTAGGATGCGAAAGTAGTTATGTAGTACTTTTTGGTTGGCGTCGTCTCGCCGGCTGCAGCTTGAGACTCCCTCATGTGATTAAAATTTTCATTTCTGGCACGTGTGCCAGTCAAACCGAGGTAAGAAAATAAAAGTTAGCTTTTTTTTAATTTTTTATTTTTGGTTGTCCTACGGGTGGGCACATTGGAAGTTGGACCATATTCAACACAGAAAGGGTAAAGCCCATATTTAAAAGGCTGTTAAAAAGAAACACGTGGCACCCTGAGTATACCAGACTCCGAGTCCGTAATAATAAAGGATTTAATGTTTCCTAAAAGTTAAGGCCGTGGTTGCACTTTCCGTTTTTTATATTTTTGTTTTTTAAAAAAAAAATTTTAAAATAAATTGTACGCAATTTGGTTTTTTAATTAGTAATAAAATTTTGAAAATCAAACTAACAAAAATTTCTTACACTCTATTTTTTAAAACCAAAAAACAAAAATAAAAGCTGGGACCCACCATCACTACCTACACGCCGCCATAATACTTACAATATACGAACAAACACCCACCACCCACCACCCACTACCAATACACACTGTCACCGCCACCCACCAACTGAATACTACCACCTCAGAATTACTACAACCATACACCACACCACCACCACCACAACCCACTACTCACTCAACAATACCCTCACCACCAGAGCACCCACCACCACAATACAACCAACAC
This sequence comes from Tetracentron sinense, assembly GCA_015143295.1. Taxonomy (NCBI): domain Eukaryota; kingdom Viridiplantae; phylum Streptophyta; class Magnoliopsida; order Trochodendrales; family Trochodendraceae; genus Tetracentron; species Tetracentron sinense. The sequence goes on along the minus strand of CM026569.1, from coordinate 31,984,387 downwards.
CAGCCACACACAATTTACCAACAACAACAAAACCACCACACCACCACGAATACTACGCACCACCACCAGCTCCACGGACTATCGGTGAGCCACCCACACATCCCACCGCCACCGGCACCCACCAACTCAATAGCTACACCATACCAGCGAGCCCAACCATAAGACGACCACCAGCCACCACTCACCATCCACACCACAACGACGCACCACCACCAGCCCACACCACAACAACCACACACCACCACCACTATACTACCACACACCAACGCAAGGCTTGCGATGACCGGACTCTGCCAAAGATAATACTACAGGCCACCTACACACTATCAACCACCAGCCACCAATTCCTCCCCCCCACCGCCAAGGACGAAGCTACTACGACTCAACCCACAACGACCCCCCCTCCGACTGGTGCACACAACAAAACAGAATCGAGCTAACCGCCCGCTCAACATACCGATACTCCTACACCATCACCACCACCACACCGAACACTTAACGCAGCCACCACAGAAGTGAAAGAAAGAGCACCAGGCCCAACACAGCCACCACCACCCACCGGACACACACCACAACCACCACACGAGGGCGAGCCAACCCCGGCCAGAGACACCAAAACGAACCCACGTATCGACACCAACGCCGATCAAGCACCACAAGACGGGACACAACCACGACCTAGTGAGACACACACTACCACCACCTCCACCGAAGCCACAAGAGTCATCAAAAACACGGAAGACAACCCAATACAAATCAGCGACCGTGGTAATCAACAAAGCAAGACCAACAACGCGACCCAACTCACAACCACAGCCACCAACACCACCACCGAACACTTAGCGGTTGTGTACTGATCACACCACACGAACATCCCTACCAACACGAGCTGTGTCTAGTGCCACCCGGAATTTTGGTACTCATGCTAAGTTCGCGCATAGTTAATTGACCGGGTCACGAAGGCCAATAATAAATATCAGCAAGCATTTGCACAGGTTCTACAACTCCGGACTGTTTCTCGCGAATGTGGAGTCAACTGCCAGTGGCATGTCACCACTTTGCTACGAATAAACGTCGTCAAAAGTGATGGTTGCAATATCCCCGGGTTTGCAGGTTGAACAAGCTGCGAAAAACGTACACATGGTGAGGTGTAAAAACCTGCGGCATCTACTGGAAAGTTGGTTACGACGATGTCCAAAACTCGGGACGATCGATAGCCTTGACCCCCAGAAAGTTGAGGACTTTGGGACGCTGGTACGGATCGATCGCCACACCAAAACCGAAGATCGATCGTTGGAGGACAGAAATTGAGCAAGTTCTACGTGGGAACGTGGAAGACGTGGTCACGAAGACGAACGATATATCATCATAGCCCCAACTTTTGTTTTGAAGAAACCAGAAATAGGAGGGTTTCAACCCTTGGGGCTTATATAGAAAGCCATTTGGGGTGGTACATAGGTATATTGTTTGTGTTTCTATCAGAAACCCTCTCTTGATAGGCTTGAGAGATTCTTTTTGGTCGATCTCTTTGATCCGCTTAATTTAGGAACGTCAAATTGGGCTCGCTCTTCGAGAGATACACAGCTCACGGGTTCCTTATTTGGGAGACTCTCAAGATAAAGATATCCTCTTCGTTTTGAGGAACTTTTTGTAAAGATTTTTCTATTTTGGGGGGAATCCTGTACCTTTCAAAAAAAGGATGTTTACATCCCATCAGTTCCCTAGGATTATATGACATAGGCTTGAATCCTACATAATTATGGGGGTGCACATGTGGTAACTCATGAGATTTCAAAAGAGAGGGATTCTTATTCTTGGGATCCCACCATAGCTTGATAGAGAAAAATTTTTCATTGTTATCAAGGATCTCTATCATTTGACATTAGATACATGATGTCAGCTAGAGGATAGAGGCCATAGGTCCAAAAGGACAATTTGAGCCACGCCACTAGATCTCTGAAAGGGGACCTACTTTGGTCATTCCACGGAAACATTAAGGGTAATAAAGACCATAGGTCTTCGCCCATGCGACCAAAAGGGGTGACACCACATAGTTCTGCCCCAACGGACCATTATGTGAGACCATATGTTCTGTACCCATCTGGACCAGGAGGGTGAGACCTTAGTTCGAGCCCGAGGACCCATGGTGGTGAGACCATAGGTCTTCGCACACGGAATAAAGGGTCAGCATGGTTTGCCACCGACCAAAGGTGTTGATCACCACAGGTATTGCCACAGATGATAATGGGGTGAAACGATAGGTCTACTATGGACCAAAGGGTGAGACTAGGTCTTGCCCGTGGTTAGGTAGATCCAAGACCACATATTGTGGTGGTACATGCTATGAGGTTTTTTTGGCACATGTCAGCTCTTGGCGGTTGACACATCAAAGTTTTTTGCTTTTTATCGATTCGGGTGGATCATCCTCACGTACTTGCGAAATATGTCAGCATAGGGAGGGTGCCACATAAAAGTTATCCGTGAGGTTTGGTCCCACAGATTTAGAAACATGTCAGTCTTCGGAGACAAATAGGAGGATTGAAATCCGTGAGGGTTGGTCCTCACGGATTTGATAGTGTCAGCCCCAGAGAAGCTGACATTCAGGGTCTCGATCGTGAGGTTTTGGTCCTCTCCAAAATCAAACACCTCACTTTGTTTGCTAGATGACCATGATAGTCAGGCTAGCCAGCATTAATGTTGACCAGCCAAAAAGAATGCGCGTGCAAGGACACGACGTATGACGAGCAATGGGATGGTGATTAGATTTCACTACCCACAAATTCATGACAAGGGACGGGTACTAGATAGGTCTTCATGATAAAATAAAGAAGATGAAAGGATAATAGTGTTATGACCAGGTATGGGTCCTAGTATGTTTCTAAGCATAAGTTAATAAAGGATCATAGGGCACTGATGAATTAGGTATAGAACGGTATCTTCAGTTCTACTAAGTATAAAAGGAGGTTAGGTACTATGACCAGGTATGACGCCATAACATCTGTTTCCAGTACAAATATTAGAGGGATAAAATAGTATTCTTGGATGACAAGTACGGCTATAGTATTATCTCAAGTAAACAGAAAGAATCTGAAAGGTACTAGTGTTACTATGACTTAAGAAAGACACTAGTTGATCTATTTCCAAGATAAGTTAAGAAAAGTGCTGGTTCGTGTACGATGACCAGGTATGAGTCTAAGACTGTTATCTGTTTACCTGCCCGAAGTTCATAAGAAATCTCATAATACGTTAACCGCCTCCGCGACCAGCTAATCTACTATGCCCAGGTCCGGTTTTCCTCGTCTCTGTCTCCCAGGTCCGTCCAAGCGTGTGACACGAATGATTTTATAAGAATCTACAAGACTTATTGCTCTGCCATAGGAACCACAAAATCATAAGATATTCCCCTGTTGGGGTCAGCACCGTAATCAAATTATGAATTACAGTATGATTTTGAGAATATGCATTTTATATGGTTGTAAAAGTCTGGAGTTCCTGGAGTAGAGTAAATGTTCGATGAATGTATTCTGTATGACATATAAGTGTTGTATCATGGGTAGTTAGTAGTTTGGTATACCGCTGAATATTCAATCGTCAGCTGATTTTTTTCGGGTAGGGTCAGGAGTTAGACGGTCGTGCTTCGGAGTCATGAGTTGAGGAGGTTATATGCGACAAGAGGAGCTTGCTTTGGGGTTATCATACAAATGTTAGGGCGCCCGACATTGTGTTATGGCCTTTGGTGAGTTTGAGTGAGAGAGAGTATATTTTGGGATCGCATTTCTGGAGAGTTTTGTATGGTTGAGTTACTAAAGCGTAGGGATTTATGTTACAGTCTTAGTTTCTATTTCACTATTGTAAAAATATACTTGGAAGATCTGTATTATAGAAAAAAAAAAAATCTAGGGATTCATAGTTATGTGTATTGTATACATTTTCAAGATGATTTGAAGTATAAGTCAGACGCCAAAGTCTCATTACCTCTTAGGTAGGATGTTGGGTCAGACACTAAACAATAACTTATATAGCTATCAATAAATTGCAATGACAAACTAAGAATGTATAACCGAGATGTAATAATATCGAATATCCAACATGAATTCCCAACCAATAAAAGGAGACATTACAAGTTCTCTCCAATTTAAACTCTCATATCCATCAGAACATCTATTACAATTGTTAATTAAAGCTAAGTCTAATAATAGGGGAAAGGGATCTAAGTCTCCCGATCCCCCTTCGATCAAATCACCTTCTTTTTTCTCTTTTTCAGCTGTACTTTTCTCCCCCCATAGTTGCTACTTGTTCGGAACCTAACCTATGATATGAAAAGATATCGGATGAGCATCAAGTGGCTCCGAGAAATCACTACACAATTTTAGGTTTGTAGCGGCGTAAAAAATCGCATGGTAAGGGGCTAACAAACGCCGTTTATATACCGGCGTATACTAGTGTAAAGCCGGTAATCTCTATACGGCTGTTTTTGCAATGCATGTGAAATCTATAATCACTTTTTTTTTTCCAACAGCGTTTACTATCATGCCGTTGAATAAAGTATCAATAACTGGCGTTGTACGAACGCATTAATCATTAATCAATAACGGCGTTCCCTGACGACTCGTTATTTATTAATTATTAACTGGCATTATATTAAAGCCTTTATGTGAAACTTGTACGCTGTTAATAATTGCTCAAGAATGGGTCGTGTATAATGACCCCGGTAATGAATTGTTATCATTCCGGGGTTATAACAACGCCTTGCCTACAATAGTTCCAACCCACCCAAAACACCATTTATATGGAATTGGTGGTTTTTTTTTTTTTACCTGTATTATTTTGTACCTGTGAGCCAGCAAAAATATTATCGAGAGAAAAAGAAATTCTAACATCCAATCTACATCGCACAAAGAGATTCATCCAAATCGTCGGGCGATCTGTACACATCATAAAATATACATGTCCTCTAAAAGTTATCGCGAAATAAAAAATATAAATCCTAAGTCTCTCCTCCCTCGGGCGGCGCCCTCCGGCTGGTCTCTACAACCAGAGTGGTGTGTGTGCTGGCACTCCCTCTCTAAAGACCAATCCCTAAATTGCTGATTTAGAATATATCGGAACAGAAAAAAACAAAAAAAGTAAGGAATTCCATAAAGTACTATGTCAAAGAAACCAAGGTCCTGTCATTTATATTTCTACTACTATAGAGTTCAAACACATAGAAGTGTTAGCATTCATCAACATACATCCAAGAGTTATCTCCCCTTCTGATATAATAAGGTTTACTTCATTCAAAACCCATCCAAGTTAGAAATTTCATACTAACGAGGGCGCCCGAATTCATAGCTTCACCTCCTTTAGCCTAAACTAGAAACCCCCCCCAATTCCCAATCTGAGGCGGTCGGATGTCAGAATGTCATGTTTCTAACGCATGTATTCGACCCCATCAAAGTGTGGGTGTTTCGTAGCTTCCAAGGGGTTTGCCTGATTGGGGGCAGCACGGGTCGCCAAATCCATACTTGAACCTGGGTTTTGCGTCACCTCCACATACCCCCCAAATCCAAACGGTGAGGTCGGATTTGATGTCGTTTCTCTTAGCATGTACTTGCGACCACAACTGAAAGTGTAGAAATTTGATTCGTTAGAGTGCCAGGTCGTTTGCGATTTGGAGACAGTGAGAGGCAGAACTCCATCTTTGAAACGTATGTTTTGGCCAAACTTACAACCCCCCCCCCCCCCTCCAACGCGGGGGTCGGATGCGATGCCGTTTCTTCTAAGCGTTGTCTTTCGACCCAACCGAAGTGTGGATTTGATGCGCTGATTCTCAGGCCCTTGCCGATATTGGGCCGCTAGATGGCACGAAATCCAGAATTGATGCAAATTAGGTTTGGCCTAACCCTAGAAGAAACATACCCATCCTCCACGGGGGGTCGAATTATCTCCAGAGGCCATTTGCACTGATTCGGTTTTCTGGAATATCCGTGATCTCTTGTTTTGAATTTTTTGAGATAAAAAGTGAGGTTTGTAGCTCCGTAAGACTTGATTTGCGGAATTTTGATTCAGTAGATAGTACTCACACACAATTAAAATAAAAAGTGGGTTGTCAGGTTAAAACAGTAGATGGCAAGCCATTTGATTGGCGTTTTCTGTCCTTTTGTTTCTTGTTTTGTTTTATTTGGTTTCTACCAAAGGCACAAAAAATCAGGATTTTTTGGCATGATCTCAAGACCCTTACGTAGATTATGCCCCCCAAAAGTTACTCACAGAAAACAATATCAACTGACGAGCGAAATGTGTTAGAGAACTTCATCAGGCGGCAGCAGCAAAAACGCCTTCACATAGGTGCGATTCAGTTATTATACGGTCTTTTCGAGACGCATTATAACTAGCCCGTTTTTTGTGGCATAGTTGTGCCAATCTGAACCAGCTGAGGGTTGTCTTCGGAACCCAAGTTTACTGTCTCGGTATCCTCGATGTTCGACTGTAGAGCCCTCACTCAGTCTAGCCGGTCCAAAATCTTGCGGCGGTGCCCCATCCTGTTTCTGTTTCATGCTCTGAGTCATACTCAACTTCGGAGAAGCTAAAGGAGGTTTCAAGGGGGTTAGCCTGGTCGAACGGCAAATTACTGGCAAATCCATTAAGCTTAGTGTAGCAATGCTTAGTTGTTTGTTATGTTTGTTTGGCTTCAGGGACACTAGGGCCTTCCAAGGGAAACGAGTACGATGTGATTTCGTCATTAGCCGAATGCAAATGTTTTTGAAAAACATGTTTTTGAGTCAAAACTCCAGATTTTCATTAAAAAAAGTGGGCTGTTTACAAAATTGACTTGACAAAATAAAAAAGAGGCCTATAGTTGGCCGACATTTTGGACTTTTGCAACGGGAGCAAAGAGAGATAGATTAAGAAGAAAAGTGGAATGATACTGCATCATTGCTTGATCTGACCAACCTTCCCTGCACTGTGCTTTCCCTGGCCCTATGCGGCCTCGATGGTGAGAGCCTCAGTCAACCAACGGATTAGTGGCTGGCGACTGGATGATGCTTCTACGCTGTTGGAGATGGTGCACACCTGTTCTCCCGCTGAATGCTCTGCTTCTGCTTCTGCATTTTCAATAGTCAGCTCTTCAAACATCCGAGCGACGCTGAATACCTCCGGTTCAGGAATCCCTGAAGATTCGGTGCCGGGTTGAGGGTAAGGGATATCGGTAACTGGTGCAAAGGAGATTTCTGGTTTACTTTCAAAGATTCCGACTGGGAATGTAACAGAAATGTGGGGTCGAGGCTCAGGTTTCGTCGACTGTTTGCTTTTCTGGGTTAACTTCGAGAGATAGTCCTCGTACCTAGGCTTGTATCCCAGCCCGAATGGTGAAGTGTAGCGAGGTGGCACGTATCTCTTTTTCATGCCCTGGTTTCTGGCTCCAAGGCCCTGTCCTGGCTGGTATTTCATGCGGGCCATCATCTTGACAAATGGTGGCACTAACTGCTTGCTGAATTCTTCCGCCTGGGAGATCGAGTTAACTTGTTCGAACTGGAAGGACATGAAGGCTGAACCCTGCCCCAGCTCTTGGATATCCCCAAAGGAACTTGCCAATTCCTCCGAAGGAATGATGACTAGGTGGTCATCCTGGATGAATTTGATCCTCTGATGCAAGGAGGAGGGAATGGCTCCGGCCGTGTGGATCCACGGCCTCCCTAAGAGCAAGGTGAATGAGGCAGGCACATTCACTACCTGAAAGTTGGTTGTGAACTGTGCAGGTCCGACCCCGATGGTTAAGTCGATGTCTCCCAGGTTCTGCCTGGTGGTATTTTCAAAGGCTCGGATGGTCATCGGGCGCTTCTTCACTTGGCTGAGGTCCAAACCCAGGCTTTGCAGAGTAGATAGAGTGCAGACATTTAGGCTAGAACCGTTATCAATGAGCACTGAGGAAAGAGTTCTGTCCATGCACTGAACTGCAATGTATAGGGCCCGGGTGTGGTCCCTGTCTCCTTCGGGTATCTCTTCTTCAGTGAAAGAGATGATTCTTGATTCAAGCACCTGCGCCACCATTTGCCCCAGTTTTTCAGGCGAGATGTCCGGTGTGACATGGGCATTGTTAAATACCCTCAGAAGCTGCTTTCTGTGATGTTCAGATGTCAAGAGGAGTCCCAGTATGCTGATCTGTGCCTGAGTTTTACCCAACTGCTGGGTGATATTAAACTCTTCTGCCTTCTCAAGGATTTTCAGTAGAAGAGCTGAATCTGTTGTCTCTTTTTCTGGGTCTGACACCCCTGCCTTGTCATTTGCCTTCTCTTTTACTAGCTCAACTGCTGGTGGTTGGTACACCCGACCGGATTGAGTAAGATTGGCTATGTACTCGCTCTCTAGGATAAGAGAGTGAGGGTCAGGTACTTTGTTAAGGCTGAAAGGCTCAGATGGGATGTAGGGGATCTTGAATGGGACAGAAGATGTCGAGGCTTGAGTAGGGACTGTGGGCCAATTGGCGGGACAGAGAATTGTGTAAACAATTTGCTCTTTGTCTGATTCCAGAGCGGGGAGTTGTATTGGGCCTTGGATAGCTTGAATGTTTTCCTGAGGGAGAGGGATAATGATCGGTGATCGGTATGAGGGCCTGATGATGCCATCACTAACTGCGGGTGCACAAGGTTTCAGATGTCTTGCCCCGGGCTCTTCCCACTCGATGAAATTGATTTGGTTGTTATGTGGGGGCAGTGGCACCTGATTGATGCTGGTGTTGCCAGGAGCTAGCTCAACCTTACTAGAATCCAAAAGGTCCTGGATTGTGCACTTCAAGCCGATGCAATAGTCTATCGCATGGCCTGGGCCTCTGTGAAAGGCGCAGTTTTGATTAGCATCATAGTTCTTGCCTTGTTTGTCTGGGGGAAGGAGAGGGGTAGGGCCTCTCAATTCGAGAATACCTTGTTTGGTTAGAAAGTCAAGAAGTTGACTGAGGGTATAAGGGAGATGAGTAAATTTCCTGATGGGACGAGGTTTCCCCTGGTCTTGTCTTGCCGGTCGGGTGTTCCCTGGTGCTGGCTGTTGCTGAGCGGCCGGAGCCGGTAGTCTGATGGGTGTTGCGGAAGCCACCAAGTTGATGTTCTCTTTCCTTTTCTGATCACGGGGACCACTATTTCTGCTTGTAGAAGCTGCAGTTGTTCTAGGAGGATCAAACCCAAGACTGGAATGGATGACACCACTCTGAATTGCTGTCTCGATACGGGCACCCGTCTTGACTATCGTGCCAAAATCTACAACCGGTAGGGTGACCATCAAGGTCGAGTAGGGCTGCTTTAGTGTGCCCATAAAGATGCTCACCAGGTCCTCTTTAGGGATAGGAGTGGAGACTTTCGCAGCCATCGCCCTTCAGCGTGAGGCATATTCCAGGAAAGATTCATTATTCCTCTGGCTCATCTGTTCCAGTTGGCTCCGCTGAGGCCGAAGCTCTTGATTGAAAGAGTACTGCTCGACAAACATGTCCATTGCGTCTTGCCAGGTCTTGACTTTCTGTTTGTCAACTGACATCCACCAGGTGAGGGCTGCTCCCTTCAAGCTTTTCTGAAAATATTGGATCAACAATGGCTGGTTCTTGTTGTACAAGAGCATGTCCCCCAGGTATATCTGCAAATGTTATTTTGGACAGCCGGAGCCATCGTATTTGTCAAAGTCTGGAACTTTGAAACCTGGGGGCACGGCATCCCCAGATGAGAATGTGAGGTCTTCCAATGATAGAGCGGGATTGGCAGATGCCCCTCTCATCCTTCTCATCTCCTCCTTCATTTGTTTTATCTCCTCATGTTGATATTTGAGGGACGGTGTAGGGTCGGATGATGACGGTCTGTCCTGATGGACGTGGGAGGCCCTGGGTTGTTCCTCATACTGATCAAATTCTGCTTCTCCTCCGCCAGTTGTGGGTCCAGGATTAGGGATGATGACTGGGATAGGCTGATGTGGCTCTGGACGAGGTTGATCAGGGTTATCTGTGGGGATCCGGTCAGAGGGTTCCCCGGCTCGGGCACCAAGTAGAATGTTCAGGGATTCCAAAACTCGGTCTAACTTGTTCTGCATAGCGACGATGTCCCGATCATGCGACTGCACTAAATCATCCATTCTCTGCTGATGGTCTGATGGTTCTGTCATTGCTTCTGAGCTGCTCTTAGATGGCGGCCAGTACGGTACTAGCTCCGTGACTGGTATCTCGGTCAACACTGCTTCTGCGATTTCTGCGAGAATCGTAGTCAGAGAACGAGTCATGGGTCGGCTCATGCAGACTGAAAAGATGCAACGATTAACCATGAATATGCATGATGAGGAGAGATGATGCCAGAAAAAAAGATTTTTCATTGATGCATGATAACGGTGCAGTGAGTACAGGACTGACTCAAAAAAAGTAAAAAGACTCGATCCTAGGCAGGTCCGTCCGGGATCACAAAGTCAAGTGGTCGGGGGATGCCCCCTTGGTCCATGAGCTGCTGCTGGAGAGATGTGATTTCGACCTCCATGCGCTCGATTGTCTCCGATGCATTGTACATATGGGATCCGTACTGCCGGATCCGACTGGTCATCTCCTCTTTTGCACTATCAAGCTGTTCCTGATGGAAGTGCAACTGGGCCCGAAGGACGGAGTTCTCTCTGATATCACCCCGGTGTCTCTTCCGCAAGGATTGGACTGTGTGCTCGAGGCTGTCAACCTGCTCCTGCATGGCTATGAGTTCACGGCTCTGCCCTGCTTCCTACTACCTGAATGCGCGCTGGGCTCGTCTAAGCTGCTTTTCTCTCTCCTGGATCTGTAGCTGCCTTTCCAAGAAGAAGTCTGTCCAGGGCACCGCCATGTCAGCTATGGGTATGGTTCCTCGAGATGGGGCTGCAACTGGTGTAGGCAGTTCCCTAGGCGCTGGCATGCCTGGTGGGAGGTCAGAATTTTCTACCCATATACGGTATGCAGAATCAGTTGGTGGTCCAGTTGTGATCATAAAATCTGGCCATTTGTCCCTTCTAGAGCTTCGCCAATCTGCTTGGAATCGGCGGGTGAGGCATTCAGATTGCACTGTGAAATTGACGAAATCATTCTCCAGGTTGTCTATTACTGGTATGCGTTGAGGGAGTCCAAACTGGCGGAGGGCTCGAAGTGGTACATAGGCTGCAGAGCCGGTGAGTCCTGCTAGGACCATACATCGTCTTCCTGCTATGACGACGCGTGGTAGTTTTCTACGAACCAGCCACACACATTCCCATATGATCTGCTCCTCTGTCAAGTCTTGGAGAAGCCGGTAGAGAGTCTTAACATCCGAAGTCACGATCTCGCCCTGATTCTGTGAAATCTTCCTAGGCAGGCTGTATGCATCTCGAGGTACGTCGGGTACCGGTAAGATGGTGGGCAGGTGTGAGACCATCCACATTTGTAAAAGCGGTGCACTGGCGTGGAAGACGCCCTTTCTGCGTCCTGCTGCAAGGTTGAGAGCCCTGAGTAGCTCTGCAAGAATGACTGGGACAACCGTCTTTGATTCCCGCATGTCATCGATTATCCCTGTCAGTACTGAGTTGGCGAATGCGCGACTTTTCGGGAGCACCAGTTGTGACATGATGATCAGTGTAAAGGCATTGAGACCAGGGATCTCAGTTTTTAGGGAGTCAGGGTCCCACTTGGGCCGGTACAATTTCTCAAGAAATTCAATGGACACCCGGTCGTAAGTGCCGCTAGGATCGTACTGCAAGGAGGCAGGCCTGATTCGTAAGAATCGTGAGAGATCTGCCTGAAAGTTTACCTTGTAGCGCGGTACTATGGCATCACCTTCCATGTTTAAGCCGAGAATGCGTTGTATCTCCTCTAGTGTTGGACACAACTCGTTCTTACCGAAACGGAATACCATATAGGTAGGGTTCCAACACTGGACGGCAGCATTAATGAGGCGCCAATCTGCCTTAACCATGGACAGGTGTAGGGTGTTACCCAATCTGTAGTACTGGGCCCAAGTGAGACGCTGATCCCAACTCAGTGCCTCAATTTTCTCACGGAGGACCGGATCACATGCCCCCTGGGAGGTCAGGTGCATGGACCTAGGAGGCTGACCATTTGGCGGAACAATCCCGGACGGACCTTCCATCTACCCTGGACAAATATACAGACTATGTGTAAGTGTACTGTGTATGAAATGCAAATTTTTTTATTATTATTTTTCATTAGGGTATGACATGACACATGTAACCTGATAGGGCAATCGGACAGGGGTCCGGTATGCTTTACCCGGGTTGTAGGGAACCAGGGGCCTATAAGGACAAGGCGGGGGATAGGTCTAAGTGAAGACCTATACGCCGAAGATTTGAATCTCATGTGCTATGTCCAGAGATGGGGTAGGATGTGTTTTATTACAAGCACAAATTTGGCTCATTACATGCCCCTGGGTGAGTGCTTATCCGGGCAGGATATATCCGGGTAATCAAGCCTGATTGGGACAGGTATAGGGTGCAAGCAGGTTAGGGATTGGAGTATCCCTCCAGGTGGAGCTGCTTGTAGACTATACCTCAGCCTATTCTATATGTATGCATGCAGTGGTAATGCAGGGTGTTCCTAAAGGATGGGGGGATCAATTAACACCGTATATGCGACTCCCCGGTATAGAACATACCTGGGACGATTGGTGTAAGCGGGAGCGTTCAGAATCCTTCCCTGAGAGTAGTCACTCAGCAGGAGTAATTCCGCGGACCTCCAAGACTGTTAAGCCCCTGTCACTGAGGATAGTCATCCAACAGCCGTGAGCGTAATAAGCCTGTCTAATAGATATTAGGTTGTTACACTAGTATGCTATACATGAAATGCGCTGTACAAGGAACATCCCAAAAAGTATAAAGAATTGGCACTTAATTAAATACTTAGGTATTTTAATTAATTTTGAGATTATTTGGCTTAAATTTAAGTTCCGGCTTGAACTAAATTCCCCAGCAAAGTCGCCAGAGCTATGAGCATGGGATCTTCCTACCCACTTTCACAATTATATGTTTTGACTTGAGTCGCCACCTATTCATTCTTAGGGATAGGTCTCGGGTATTTGTTTGTTTGGATAAGGCAAATGGTCTAATCAGAGTTAGGGTAAGTGGTTTGATTAAGCCCTGAGGAAGGTGTTAGGCACCCCAAGACCCCCGTTTTATAACGGTTACCTACTCCCTAAACTTAAGCCAATTATAATCTCAAAGTTTAATTAGAATATCCAAAGTTTTTAAGTGAGTGCTAATCCAAGAAAAATAGAAAGCTAGATAGCTAGGGTCGAACCCGAGTTGGGTTGCCTACGTACTCACATGGTGAGATCAGACCGAGCGTAGTTCTGGCACATGAGCCCGTGCCGAGGCTAGGGGGAGTGTGTGTGTGCATAGGATGGTCAAAGGGTCTAGCCTAGAAGGCTATGGTTTAGTTGACCGGGGAGGTCAAGTGTTAAGTCCAACCGCGGTTAGAGGGTATTTATCCATGGTTAGATGAGCTAACCAAAGCTAAGGAGGTCCTACAAGTCTCTTTTTGGTCTTTTTGTATTTTTTATATTTTTTGAGATTTTTGGGGATATTTGAATGTTTTTTATATTTTGGTTATATTTGAATGTTTTTGGTGTTTTGAGATTTTATCATGTTTTTGGTATTTTGAGATTTTATCATGTTTTTGAATTTTCATATAGGTAAGGTTTTGACAAACTTAACTAAAGTCAAATTTAGTCCAAGAGTTTGGCTAAAAGATTATAGTTTAAGACATAAAGAAGGATGTGCCTTATGAATAGTAAATGGTCTATTACCAACACCTATTTTGTTGGATTGATGTTGATAATAGATCAAATACCATTGTCTTTAGTATGAAACATTTTTAAGAATGTCCTCTTTAAGTCCTTACACCATCATTTATCTTAAGTCCTTAAACCATCACCTACCCATTCAACATAGAACATGAAGGAAAAATGAAGAAATGAAAGAAAATGAAAACTCATCCTCTCCCTTTTAAGGTGGTTCATTTACACCATTATTAATGATGTAATGTCGCTCTAAAGAATGTTAGGGAGGGGATGAGCTTTCACAAAAAAATTCTAGAAAGAGGACTAGAATCTCTAAAGAAAACAAAATGAAAAAGAGAGGTATAGCTTTAGCTTCCACTCTCTATGGGCCTACCCATATCCACACTTGTGGGTACATAAAAAAAGAAGAAAATATGTACATGGAAAGGAAAAGAAAAAAGGAGCATCTCCTTGCCTTTGATATGGGGTCCCTCTACACCATTAGATTGGTGTAGAGAGGCCCAACTATGCTTGAGAAATGAGAGATCAAGAAGAGAGAACCAAATTAAAAAAAAAGATAAAAAAGAAGAGAAAATTAAAGAAGGAGTGCCTACTTCTCCAAGAATTCTCCTTCAATGCTCCAAGGGGTAGGGTTTTAGAATCCACAAAGGAAGAGAGTTAGTGAAGAACTCTAAGCTTTTAGTCTTAGAATTCTTTCCAAACTCTAAACCTTAGTTTCTTCTCCCTTCTTCAAACTCAAGAGAAACACAAGTAGGTGGGAACCTTCTAGGGGTCTTGAGAGATGGATCTAAGGGATTAAGGGATTGGTATTTATAGGAAAACTAAGAGGTTGGGTTGTGTCTTTTACATGGGGGATAAAAGGAGCTAGTGGGTAAAGATTTGAGTGTTGTAAGGTGAGTTGATAGATTGAGTGTTGTAAGGAGTGTAAGAGAGTATAAGAGAGTTGGTGGGTTGAGTGAACTATGGGTTATATGAGTATGGGTTGTAGGATATAGGGTGTAAGAGAGGTGTAAGAGAGTTGGTGGGTTGAGTGAACTATGAGTTATATAGGTATGGGTTGATGTAAGAGAGGTGTAAGAGAGTTGGTGGGTTGAGTGAACTATGGGTTATATGGATATGGGTTGTAGGATATAGGGTAGGTGGATATGGATATGTGGATTAGGTCTTATGGATCATGGGTTATTAGTAGATGGGTCATGGGTTATGATTATTGGACTTTGACTATGACATTTGGGCTTGGGCTATGGAAATAGGCTTTCGCTTAGGCAATTGGGTGATTGGGTATTTGGGCTTGACTATTTGGGTTAGGTAGTAAAATTAGGTAATTGGGTTTGATTGAGTTGTCTAGGTATAAGTTTGGTCAAATGGGCTTGGGCCTTGGGTATACCTAGGGCTTACTAAGGTTAGGCTAGGGCTACCTAGGGTTTGGGTTTAGGACTACCTAGGGTTAAGCTTAGGGTTAACTAGGGTTTGGACCATAGCTAAATTAATTAACCACGGTTAAGGGGGTGTAAAAATAGGGTGCTGACAAGTGTGATTTCTTGTTTTCCCTAAATGACATGGATATTTATTTGCTCAAATTGTGATATTCTATTTACTGTTGAAATCCCAAATGCCATATTTAATTCCAAGTGAAAGTATGTACACGATTCCACGAGCACGACATGCATGACATGGTTTATCGATGTTTTCAAGAATAAGGTCTAGAGGTGGGACATATTTTACTATATGTTTTACCTCGCTTTTGACAAGACGACAAGAACAAGCATGGCATAGGAGGGAGTTTACACTTCCCTCCCTTCCATGAGGGGTCTTCCCTCACTCACAAGTACATATCATGAAAGAAGGGTCTCCCTTCCCTCTCAAGTGCATATCATGAAAGAAGGGCCTCCCTTCCCTCTCAAGTGCATCTCACAAGTACATGAGCATGTTTAGATTCCAAGCAAGCACACATGATACGCATGACATGACACGCTCGACAAGATCAAGCAAGACAACCATGACAAGTTTTCAAGCACGCAACGAGTATTTTAAGTCAAGTCAAGTACCCGAGGATTTCAAGAGATTTATCGGCTTTTATGTGATGCAAGCATGAACATTAACTGCTTTACTTCCTTGTTATTACATAAATTGTTTCCTGCGTTATAATATGAATTGTTTCTGCTTTATACATTTCTATTGTTAAGCTATGACTGTTGGTTAGTATTTGGTACCCGCTGAGTATTCCATGCTCAGCCGTACTTCTTATGTCGGCAGGTGATAGTGGAGCGGCTACTCCTTTTGACATCTGTGTTCCTGGCCGGTGGGTAGAAGAGGAGTACGTCGAGGAACCTATGGATGAACCTCCGGTAGAGGGTTACTATTAGGTGGTGGTAGATTCTGAGTGAGTGAGCTATGGGTGTGAGCTTGAGAGCCTATATTCTTGTATTTTGGCGGGCCTATCCGCACCTTCTTTTGTTGATTCCTTTTGTACACAACTTGGATCATGTATATATACATACATTGAGGTTTTTGGTTAGACTTCCGCTGTGTTTTGTAGTTATGTTTCCACTATTATTGTCCTCTATTGTGTATGCTCCAGGTATTTTGCAGGTTGGATTGTCAAGCAAGTCATGTAAGTCATGATCAGTCGTCCAAGAATCACTCTAACTCATAGGGTGGGTTTTGGGTCTCGACATTATTTGAGAGTGTACCATTTTTAATAGTAAATTGTTATTTGATCCTCCATTATTTCGTCCGCGAAATTTTGTGTCGACACTCGGTCATAGGGAAACATAACACCGATTGCAAGGATGCGGGATTTTAGGGTATCCAAATTTTTTGAAAGTCCTAGTGTCCCTGCTACGTACTTTTTTGATTTTGTATAACCTATTTCATGTTATTTTAATTGAATCATGTTATTTTGAGTGAACACTCAAATTATCTGGATCAAGTAAAATAAGCTCAATCATATTATTTTGCCTCAATCAAGTTACTTGAGTGAACTGTACAAATTAACGAATTCAAGTAAAATTACATAACTAAATAACCATATTCACATTATTTTACTTGAAGGCGGAAAGCCATTTACTTAGAGTAGTAAGTAGCAAGGATGTTAGTGCATCCCAAAGTTATGGCCCTAAAATCGTGCCCAAACATGTCAGGTTCTTTCATCGCAAGGATAATGCTAGCATCACTTGGTTACTGCTCTTTGCGGGTTACAAAGAAAGCCTTGGTAGGAGGCTGGAATAAGTCTAGATTTGATAGGGGTTGCTAGTGTTCTTGCAATGGCAACAAGGACGCCACTACCTTTTTGCGGGTTACAAAGAATGCCTTGTGTCACGGTCATTTTGTCCAGTGCTTGGCACATGGCCATGACCCGTGTTTTGTAAGCCTTGTACATATGAGTCATGTAAGGTGTCCCGGGGTTTTTTGTAAATTCCTTTTGTAGTCAAGGGTAGTTTAGTAAGGTAATTTGTAATGGCAGAGTTGTAAATAACCCAGTATGACTCCACCAGCAAGGAGGATGTTTTTTTCTGGAAAAGGGTGAAATGTTTATTTTCCTACCTTGAGGAGAGGTGAGCAAGGTGAGTCCTTAGCCCATATCCCTTTGAGTTTGTAGCAAGCTAAATCTCCTCACTAATTGTAGTCTGTAAAGAGTTGCTTGAAAGGATCAATAAAGCTTAAGGTTGCTTTCAATCGGTGTTGCGTGTTGCTACGTATTGTTTACTTTGTCCCTTACTGACTTGGTGTGCATCTTACCACTTGGGAACTTCTCGGGTGAGTATCTTGTGGTTGGTTGACTCGTAGGTGTAGTCGAGTGCCGCACGGTCGCTTCGCTTACAAAAAGGTTGGACCGTGACAGTTGGTATCAGAGTGGTCATTGTGATCCTCTAGAAGTTGGAATCATGCCACCAAGATAGGAACGGACGAACAAAGAGCGGATCGAGGATCTCGATTCGCAAGCTTCACAACTTGGTGGTGTTGCAGACGGACTTGCACAACTTGCCGAGCATGTCGATGTGATTGAGATGGAACAAAGGAATGTTGCTAGCACTACTGATATGCTTAGCGAGGACTTTAGGGCTACGGTGGAAGCCCTACAAGCCCAAATTGGTGACCTTGTTGCAAAGGTGAATGTTCTCACTAGAGCAATGGGAACAACTGGCCCGAATGCAGGGGAAACTTCTAGGATTCGAATTCATGAACCTAGAAACTATGCTGGTGCTCGTGATGCAAAAGAACTTGAGAACTTCTTGTTTGATGTGGAACAATACTTTTGGGCTGTCAAGACTGACTCGGAAGAGACTAAAGTCACGATGGCTACTATGTATTTGGTGGGTGATGCCAAACTGTGGTGGCAAACAAAGTACGATGATATAGTCAGGGATGTTTGCCCTATTAACTCATGGGAGGACCTAAAGAGGGAATTAAAGGCACAGTTCTTTCTCGAGAATGTCGAGTATATGGCTCGACGAAAATTAAGAAATCTTCGACAGACCGGTACTGTTCGCGAATATATGAAGCAGTTCCCGGCATTGATGCTGGACATTCGAGATATGTCCGAGAAGGACAAACTATTCTATTTCCTTGAAGGCCTCAAACCTTGGGCCCAAACTGAGTTATAGAGACAAAGGGTATAAGATTTGGCGTCAGCGCAAGCTGCGGCTGAGCGCCTAACTGACTATACTACCGAGGATGGTGGGAAGATGAAAATAGCTTACTCAGGGAACTCAAGCTCGAGTGCTAAGTCAGGGAATTTTAATAAGCCCAAGAGTGGGGGAGGTAATAAGAGACCTTCCGGATCCTCACAATTCAAAGGAACAACATCGTCTTCAGCTGGGTCGAAGACCATTAGTTGTTTCCTTTGTGGAGGGCCACATCGGATCGTAGTGTGCCCTCAAAAGCAGGCTTTAAATGCCTTACAACAGTCTCCTCAAACTGAAATAGTGCCTGAAGAGGACGAAGGTGAGGAGCCAACTCAGATGGGTGCTCTACGGTTACTTAATGTTGTGAAGAAGCAAAGCGGAGAAAAGAAACCAGCCCTTACCAAAGGTCTCATGTATGTTGAATTGAAGATCAATGGTAAACCGACCTGTGCTATGGTCGACACAGGGGCCACACATAACTTTGTGGCGGGTTCGGAAGCGAAACGCCTCGGCTTGAATGTAGAGAAGGATTCTAGTCGAATGAAAGCGGTAAAATCAGAGGCCAAACCAATCCATGGTGTGGCCAATTCGGTATATGTTAAATTGGGCGACTGGGAAGGGAGAATGAACCTTATAGCTGTTCCGTTGGATGATTTTTAAGTCATTCTTGGGATGGAGTTTCTAAGAGAGACTAAGGTGGTACTGATGCCATTCTCAAACTCAGTTTGTCTACTTGGAGATAACCCTTGCATGGTTCCTGCCACTAACAAAGCAAGTAAAGAGAAGTTTCTATCAACCCTCCAACTAAAGAAGGGCCTGAAGAAGAGGGAACCAACTTATATGGCTTCCCTAGTTGAAGTGCAAGAGGAGTTGAGAGAAGCTCCTATTCCAAAATTCGTACAACAAGTATTGAAGGAGTTTGATAATGTGATGCCTGGTGAACTCCCCAAGTCATTGCCCCCGAGAAGGAGCGTTGATCATCAAATAGAATTGGTTCCTGGGGCTAAACCACATGCAAGAGGGGCATATCGTATGGCTCCGCTAGAGTTGGCAGAATTGAGAAAAAAATTGGATACCTTGCTAGAGTCAGGGTTTATCCAGCCATCAAAGGCCCCATTTGGAGCACATGTGCTATTTCAGAAGAAGCAGGATGGAAGCTTAAGGCTATGTGTGGATTATCGTGCCTTGAACAAGTGAACTGTCCATAACAAATATCCTATCCCTCTTATTGCAAATTTGTTTGATCAGTTGGGAGCTGCAAGATATTTCTCTAAGCTTGACTTAAGGTCAGGCTATTATCAAGTCCGCATTGCAGAGGAAGATAAACCAAAGACTGCATGTGTAACTAGATATGGTGGTTTTGAGTTTTTGGTCATGCCATTTGGGTTGACCAATGCCCCTGCCACATTTTGTACCCTCATGAATGAAATCTTCCACGAGTATCTGGATAAATTCGTGGTGGTGTATCTTGATGATATTATCGTATATAGCTCCTCGTTGGAGGAGCATGTCAGGCATTTACGCACCGTATTCCAATTACTCCAGAAGAACCACTTATTTGTGAAGATAGAAAAGTGCTCATTTGCTCAAGAGCACATTATGTTCCTCGGACACCAAGTTGGCGGAGGCCAAATAAGGATGGATATGAAGAAGGTGCAGGCTATCCAGGAGTGGAAGCCCCCAACCAAGGTGAGTGAGCTACGCTCATTCCTTGGACTGGTGAACTATTACAGGAGATTCATTCTGGGGTACTCTAAGTGTGCTGCACCCTTAACGAACTTACTGAAGAAAGATCGGGTTTGGTCATGGTCATAAGAATGCCAAGACGTATTAAGACCTCAAGAATGTTGTAATGAGCAATCCAGTCCTTACTCTTCCAAATTTGGGAAGAGCCTTTGAGGTCCAAACTGATGCGTCGAACTAAGCACTAGGGGGTGTACTTCTACAAGACGGTCATCCAATTGCTTATGAGAGCCGAAAGCTCAATGATGCCAAAAGAAGATACACTGCCCAAGAGAAAGAATTATTGGCTGTTATTCATTGTCTTCGGGTGTGGAGGCATTACCTACTCGATTCAAAGTTCATCGTGAAGATGGACAACTCTGCGGTAAGCCACTTCTTGACCAAAAAGAAACTCACTCCCAAGCAAGATCGATGTTAGGAGTTCCTTGCCTAGTTTGACATCAAGTTAGAATATAAGGCAGGACGCACTAATCAGGTAGCGGATGCCTTGAGCTGAAAGGCCGAGTTTGCGGCCTTGAAGTTGGTGGGTCACTTGACAGTGAGTAAGGTGACTGATAGCATACGGGAGTGAATTAAAGAGGGGCTTGACCAAGATCCTACAGCCAAGACCATTATCCAACTTGCCAAGGAGGGCAAGACGTGTCGATTTTGGTTAGAGGATGGTTTCCTCCTTACCAAGAGAAGGTGCTTGTTTGTGCCCAGAACGGGTGAACTGCGTAAATTTCTTCTGAAAGAATGCCATGACACTTTGTGGGCAGGTCATCCAGGCTAGCAACGCACCTTGGCCTTGTTGAAACAAAACTATTATTGGCCAAATATGAAAGATGACGTGATGGAGTACACTAAGACTTGCCTCATCTACCAATAGGACAAAGTTGAGAGAAAGAAGGCATTAGGACTCCTACAATCGCTACTGGTGCCAAAGAGACCATGGGAGAGTGTCTCAATGGACTTCATAACTAACCTGCCTCAAGTGGGGGAGTATGGGTCAGTATTGGTGGTTGTGGACAGGTATTCCAAGTATGCAACTTTCATCCCAGCACCAAAGTACTGCTCGGTAGAGTAGGTAGCCTATTTGTTCTTCAGACATGTTGTCAAATACTAAGGAGTGCCCCAAAATTTGGTAAGTGACCGAGACACTCGGTTCACAGGACGGTTCTGGACCGAGATATTTTGACTTTTGGGGTCGAAGTTAGACTCTTCTTCAAGCTACCATCCATAAACTGATGGGCAGACAGAGAGATTCAATGGTTTGCTTGAAGAATATTTACGCCACTTTGTAACTGCTAAATAAAGAAATTGAGTTAATCTTTTGGACATAGCCCAGTTTTGCTTTAATATTCAAAAGAGCTCATCTACTGATAAGAGTCCTTTTGAGATTGTTACAGGACAACAACCACTGTTACCTCACACAGTGACCCAACATTATACAAGTTCAAGCCCAAAAGCCTACCAATTCACTAAGGAGTGGAATAAGAACGCTGATATTGCACGCGCCTATTTGGAAAAAGCGTCAAAGCGGATTAAGAAATGGGC
Organism: Tetracentron sinense; assembly: GCA_015143295.1. NCBI lineage: Eukaryota > Viridiplantae > Streptophyta > Magnoliopsida > Trochodendrales > Trochodendraceae > Tetracentron > Tetracentron sinense. The sequence goes on along the minus strand of CM026569.1, from coordinate 31,962,729 downwards.
CGACCAAGATAGAAGACCAGGAGGATTTCAAGTGGGAGATCTAGTCCTTGTCAAGCTCCTTCCGGAACAACTGAAATTCTTTCGAAAAGTCCACAACAAGCTTGTTCGAAAGTATAAAGGTCCAGTTCCTATTGTTGCTCGTGTGGGCAAGACCTCCTACAAAGTTCAGCTTCCGTCATGGTTGAAGGTCCACCCAGTATTCCATGCCAGCAACATCAAGCCGTACCATCCTGATATGGAAGATTCAGTTTGTAACATCTCTGTCAGAACTGCACCAAAGGCGACAAGTTTGAGTGTTCGTGATTTGGAGCACATCTTGGCAGATCGTGCAGTGCCAACACTCAAGCATCCGCAGCGAGAATACCTGATGAAGTGGAGGGGCCGAGGTGATGAAGATACAAGCTGGGAGCTAGCCGAAGACCTACACCAGTTCAAAGACAAGATTGAAGAGTATCAAGCTTTAGAGTCTACGAGGGCGTCGACTGTTTAAGTGGGGGAGTCTGTCACGGTCATTTTGTCCAGTGCTTGGCACATGGCTATGATCCGTGTTTTGTAAGCCTTGTACATATGAGTCATGTAAAGTGTCCTCGGGTTTCTTGTAAATTCCTTTTGTAGTCAAGGGTAGTTTAGTAAGGTAATTTATAATGGCAGAGTTGTAAATACCCCAGTATGACTCCACCAGCAAGGAGGATGTTTCCTTCTGCAAAAGGGTGAAATGTTTATTTTCCTATCTTGAGGAGAGGTGAGCAAGGTGAGTCCTTAGCCCATGTCCCGTTGAGTTTGTAGCAAGCTCAATCTCCTCACTAATTGTAGTCTGTAAAGAGTTGCTTGAAATGATCAATAAAGCTTAAGATTGCTTTCAATCGGTGTTGCATGTTGCTACGTGTTGCTTACTTTCTCCCTTACTGACTTGGTGTGCATCTTACCACTTGGGAACATTTCTCGGGTGAGTATCTTGTGGTTGGCTGACTCGCAGGTTTAGTCGAGTGCTGCACGGTCGCTTCGGTTACAAAAAGGTTGGACTGTGACACTTGGTAGAGATTGGTTACTGCTCGAATGCCTTGCTCGATACAACAGATTACAAAGAATGCCTTGTCAACCAAAAAAAAACTAGCTTTGGTAGCTCTTTCAACCTAACGAGGCATTCAAAAGAATGCCTTGCTCGATTTTGAAATGGATTTCCATTTCGAGCAGTCATTAGTGGACCTTGGGGTCCACTTCTTATCTTACCCCATGGCCTCGTGTCCCTTTTAACTCCCCTTTAAATCTAGTTAAGCTTAACTAAATTAAATTTAAGATTTTCGTTTTTGTCCTCTCTAAAAACGAAGGTTGGATTGGTTAACTTTGGGAGTGAGTGAATCTTAGCCACAGTTGGTAAATGTTAAAAAGTGGGGCATGGATCAATGGGGACCGGCCATTTACTAGAGTAATTAGATGAACCTTCAATTTACTAGTCTACAATCCAACCTAACCTCTTGTCCACCTGTGAGGCTACTCATCTTGATCATGGACTACACAAAAGCCATTGTGAAAGCTTCATGAGAGCTAGCAAACTTAGAAACCAATCCTCCAGTTTTTGTATTGGTCAGTAAAGCTTGATCAGAAGAGAATAGGCTCTTCCCCTGGAGATGTAGCTTATAGTATGTGGTATCGAATGTTTTCGAGGAAGAATCCATGGTGATGCCCGCATTCTTCGCTTTGTTTTGGGTGCAACGAAGGGTCCATGTTGTGGGTGGCGTTGAAGTCCTGTGGATTCTGTTGTGGAAGGATGAACAATGAGAGAAACCAAGAGTGTGCCCTCTTAACATCTCTACTTTTCCAAATATGTAAAATTACCTCTTAAAAAATATTATAGATAACAAAATAATTGAAATCTTAAATAGTTTTATTACTTAACTAAAATAACCTTATGGTAGGTCTTTTGAATTTTGACCCAACAAGAGCCCTCATTTTAAAAGTTATCGAGCTGCTGTTATATATTGGTGGATTATTCAGGTTTAGGATTGCACATGCAATGCTATAGGAGTTCAATACATCAACCAATCAAACTAAGGCCTCGAACTAGGTTTTACTCTTTACTACAATGAGGTATGATGAACAAGAGGCGGCAATCCAAGTAGTTATCTTTAGTTACAATTTTTGACAATTATTAAGGGAGTTTTGAGTAAATTTTAAGCTACGAAAATAAAGTTCTATTAAGTTATGGAGATACTTGTCTTACTTTTAGTGGTGTATGTGGAAGGTATCCTGTCTAAAAGATTTGCGCTCCCATCAATGAGGTCAAATGAGAGTTTAAATATATTAGAATTATTGGTTGTAATAGCAATTTACTCAAATCATTAAGGAGATCTGAAACCCTTGACCAAAGCATCGGTTATGGGTGATTAACTCCATATAGAAGGATTATGGCTATAAAATGGATTCTAATTAATGGAGAAAGCAAGCTTTTATCACCCGGATTTGACTCAAGGGGGTCGACCATGAGCATTGGTTTACATCCATGGTCGTCTCTTCTTAATGATTTGATTCAATAATCCTACAATTTCTTACAAAATATAGTGTGAATGTGTTGGGCAAACACCTCTTGTAAATGGGTCGAGTTCCCACGAACATATTCAAAAGTAACACAAAAAAAAATGCAAGCCCAAGCCCGGCCCTTTGATACTCCTCGGTTTGAATTTGGTCAACCAAGTGAAATCTACATCTCGCTATCCTTGTGTCAATTCTAGCCCTTCCATGTGTTTAAACTTTAAATGTTATTTGCTTATTGGGATGCACTGAGCTGCTTTGCCACTTAGTTGCAACCATGTATTGGTCTTTTGGGCCCAACGCTTGGCCCATATATGTAAGGGCTAAACAAAGCTCAAGCTTAGTTTACTGGACGCACTAGTTTAGTGAAGCCCAACACAGTAGAACCCAGACCCTAAAGGCGGGTTGTTTGGGTAAATAGAAAAACTTTCTAATACCTGGATTTGCATGGTAGGCCTTTTGACTTTTGGCCCAATATCAAGAACACATGGTAGGCCTTAGGCCTTTACATGCACTGTTCAAGGACACTATTCACTGACACTATTCATAGCGCAGTGAACCCGGATTCCGGGATTCTACATCCTCCTCCCCCCTTATAAGAATTTCGTCCGCGAAATTAGAACGACATACAAAATCAAGTGGGTATACTTTTCCATACTTCACTCTGCCTACTGAAACACCGAACAACTCTGTCGCTTAGTTATATAAAAAAGAAAGACATACTATTCCTTTGATGACCAACATGGTTAGGCACTCGCTAATCAACTAGGCGACTAAGTACTATACATAACTATGTTCTTAATTTGCATTCAGCACACATAAGTTCATACATCACAATATATTGCACATATAGTTGTATAATAGCATGTTCAATAATCATCATAAAATTTCACACTGGGTTCCTACTTCTTTGATTACTACGTCTCATGATCAAGATAGTCCTAAGAGCAATAGCACATTGTGAGTCCAAATTGAATTTATAAACTTTGGTTTCCTAACGAAGCTACAATCAAAAACTCGGTTACAACATTAACCGATTAAGACCAAGACTAATGATTAGTCCTTACTTGGAATACGACTCACTAACTTCCGCTCATAAGACAACCTAGTCCTTAAGCTTGATACCAATTTTGTCGCGGTATCAACCTATAAACGAGTTCATTTGAGTTTTAAGTTAACTCAAAGAACAACCTTCAGTCCCTATGGGTCTAATGCCTAAGCTCTGATACCCAGTTTGTCGCGACCTAAAATACCTCCTAGAAGTTAGAGGTACTTTAGCTCGTAATTTACAACATGATGAATCAGTTGTTACATGCAATATATTTCACATGGGAATTAAACCTCGTAATTTACAACAAATTCGTCCAAATCAATGATAAGAGGGAAACTTGTCACTTAATGATTCTTGAACAGGAGATCTAAGGTTTCAATGAATGCACATACATAATGACCTTGAACATAAACATACAATATCTAAGTATAACCACCTAATCGTCATAGTGTAAAGCCCGGTGCCCACAAGACAATGTACCATGTATTTAGTACATCATCATGCTCCAACACATGAATATAAACACAATCGCTAGTCATTCATACATTAAACACAACCATCAACTGTCACTTATCATACACACAAAGCTAATATTGGGAGCCCCATACTCAAATCCATTCATGTCTCCCTAAAAATCTTCGTCCATATATATATATATATATATATATATATATATATATATATATATATATATATGTATATATGTCTGTTATATGTATGCTATAATAATATCAATTGAATCTAATTGGTAGCCTCATAGTCAAAGCCATTCATGTCTCCCTAAAAACCGTCCTCTATATATATATATAGGCATATATATTATTATATGTATGGTATAATAACATCAATTGAAGCTAATATTGGGAGCCCAATATTCAAAGTCATTCATGTCTCCCTAAAAGTCATCCTCCACATGTACATATATCTTATAGATATGTCCATGTATACATATATCATAAATATTTATGTCGCGACCCAAAATCCCCCCTAGAATTTATGGGACTTTGGCTCGTGACTTATACTTCAAACCATCCTGCAAGAGCAATTAAAGCAATGATAAAAAGCAGAAGCTAAATTTTTTTCTTAATAACACTTAACTGTATTCCAAGAACGTAAACAAGAATGAACGAGGTAAGAGTTTAACAAAACAATAAGTCTAACAACTCAAATTCATAGGTGAACATCCCCATCTCAAAGTAAACCCAAGTCTTTATACACAAGTTACTCCCTCACCAACTCTCAACAACAATCCAGGTAAGGCCACTTGTCGAGGCCTTTGTCTTCTCCTAAGTGTTCTTCCTCGAGACCCTCTTCAATGTAATCTTCCTCCACCCATGGAGCTGGAGCACAAATATCAAAAGGAGGACCTATCGACAATAACAGTTCGGCTGAGCATTGAAGGCTCAGCGTATACTAATAGGTAATAAGATTTTTTCACCGTTTAGAATCACCCTATTTCAACAATAATTTTTGAATCCGGTACTTTAATTCCTGCAAAATGCAAAGATATTAGTATAATGGTATGTCGGATGTCAAATCCTCACTTGAGTTAATATGTGCCAATAAAGAGAACTAAAAATTTGAAATGCTCGAATGATGGAAAGATGAGAAGGATGGAGTGAATTTTTAAAACAAAGTTGTTTGAGAATTTATCAAGACCTACAAATAACCATTTGAAAAATAACATGAAATATAGCGATGAACAAAACAAAAATTAACCTACAAAAAACCATTGAAATAAAAGCTAAAGTATTTTTGAAAAGTTGGGAATTCGACCTACTAGATGCCCAAATTGGGAAAACAACCTCGGATTCCCTCGAAACCAATTCTCACACTTAGGTTGTGTTGAAATACACACGTTAGAAGAAACTGCATAAAAAACGGAGCCCCGGTTAGCATTTGGTACGTGGTTCTAGGTTTAGGCCAAAGTATTCTAGAAAATTTGGGAATTCGGCCTACTTAGTGCCCAAATAGGGCAAACACCTCGAAACTAGTTCTCAGACTTAGGTTGTGTTGAAATACACACGTTAGAAAAAACCGCATAAAAAACCGAGCCCTGATTCATATTTGGTGCACGGTTTTAGGTTTAGGCCAAAGTATTCTTAAAAGTTCGGAATTCGACCTACTCAGGGCCCAAATCGGGCAAACAACCTTGAATTCCCTTGAAACCAATTCTCACACTTAGGTTGTGTCGAAATAAACGCGTTAGAAGAAACCACATCAAAAATCGAGCCCTGGTTAGCATTTGGTGAACGGTTCTTGGTTTAGGCCAAAGTATTCTTGAAAAGTTCAGAATTCGGACTACTCGGTGCCCAAATCGGGCAAACGACCTCGGATTCCCTCGAAACAAATTCTCACACTTAGGTTGTGTCGAAATACACGTGTCAGAAGAAACAACATTAAAAACTGACCCCCGGTTAGCATTTGGTGTGCGGTTCTAGGTTTAGGCCACAGTATTCTTGAAAAATAGGAAATTTGGCCTTGTTAGTGATGAAATTTTTACACTTTTATGTGTTTAATTAAACTCTATTAGCATGAAAAATCTGGGATGTTTGCATGTTAGTGATGAGACTTTTATGTGTTTAAACTCTATATGTATAAAAAATCTGAGATGACCTTGTTTCTTTGCATATTAATTAATTATGAAATCCTTAAATTTTATCATTTCGATATTTTAATAATCGATTGTATTTTATTGTCATTGTAGGAGAGAGCCGACAGCACACACATGTCCGGTTTTAGACCAGTAGGAGGGAGATAGGAAGACTTAGGAATTATTTTTTAACTACCTGACACTTTTTTATGAACATGTATATATTGTTATTATTATATTATGGCCACATGTATTGTGATTGGATGAATTTATTTTATTTTCTATATATTGATTGGATTTGATTCGATGGATTACAGGTAGAAATTGTATGAATACGGTTAATTTATTGTACATTGCTGACATGTACAAAATAATACAAGTAAAAAAAATTGTACAAAAATAAATTTTATTTTTTTAATTCATTACTATCAGTGGCAGTTGAAAACCGCCGGTATTGATTTCCATAGTTATAGCGGTGGTTTTCAAACGCTGTAATATATCAGTTCATTAACGACGGTTTTCAAATGCCATTATATATCGGTTCTTTAACGGCGGTTTTTAAATGTTGTTATGTATCGGTTCATTAACGGCGATTTTGAAACGCCGTTATATTTCGGTCCTTTAACGCCGGTTTCAAAATGCTGTTATATATGGTCCTTTAAGGGCAATTTGAAAACGCCATTATATATCTCTTCATTAATGGCAGTTTTAAATGCCGTTAAATATATGATCTACAGCGGCGGTTATAAATCGCCGCAATAGGCTTACTTAGAATGACATAATTGCCTTTTAGTAACCGTCGTTAAAGGATCTAAAAAACGCCGCAATAAATTAATCAACAACGGAGGTTCAAAAAACCGCCTCTATATGCTTCCCCGACAAAAGCAATAATGGCGGTTTTCATGAACCGCCGTTATTAACAATACAGGCATTTTAGGTAACGTTATCGAAGGTTTTGAACCGCCGCTAAAATGCTTTAATTTTGTAGTGAATGTCATTTCTCGGCATATGGGGACCATGAATAATTAATGACATCAACAAAAAGGTTGCTTCATACAAATTCAGGGTGGCAAACTGTATAGAATCAAAATAATAGACTAAGTGCTATTTGAAATGGTCAGTGTACCAAATGGATTAAAACAATCGCTTGCTAACCCAAGTTTGACATTTGTCTTTTTATATATCTTCACATTTAATTATTCATGAATTTTGTCTTTTGACATTTTCCATGCATCGCACGGTGTTCTGGGGGTCAAAAAATTGTCAGTGTCCAAAGATAACCCCAAGGGTTTGTGAGTTTTTTTCCTAACAATTGGAGCCCTCCCTTCACCATCCCCATGGGTCTATTGGGTTCATAACTACTCCTATTAGGAAACACAAACCATTTAAGTCATATGACAAAACCAAGTAATGTCAAAACCACAAACCGACTTATTTAAAAAATTTAAAGTATACAATGTGAGAGCTAAAAGACGAAATAATGAAAAAGACAAGAAGATATGCATCTTTATCTAAGGACTCGAGTCCTCTACGATGTTAACCAGATTTGGCAAATCCAGTTAACACCTACTAACACATGCGTTCGACTCGTGGCGAAAATGAAGCGGGAGTTTGAATTTGGGCCGTTACTACCGGATTGACGTTAACGGAGGGTTAATATGGTTTTGCGGGGTTCCCAAGAGACACGTTCTCTACTGTTACCAAAGATAAGAAACTTGCCAGACTAAGCACTACTTCTATGAGTTAACCGTCCAAAAAACCAGAGGACCGTAGCTGGTAGCTGGGTCATCCAAGATTTAACCGGGTTTGGCAAGAGTCTACTGTTAACGATCTGGTCTTCTCTCCCAAAGAAAAGAAACCCAAGAGGAAAACCCAAAACGGTGCTTGCAACTTCAAGGTGCGTTCCAACGAATTTTCTGTTAGATGCTTTGTATATCTTTTGTGAGTTTTATCGATATTGGAACGATCAGTTTTTCTTCAGTCCATGTGTTTTGTTTTTTTCTTCTATGTATGATTTTTCTTCCTATGATGTGGATTGCTTGAGATGAGATTGATGTCAATCTTATTCTCTTCATTTTAGGGCTTCCGTGAATAAATTTTTTTTCTTAAATTATGAATGATGTCAATCTACCTCTGTCGTGACCCAAAATACCCCCTAGGAGTTAGGGATACTTTGACCCGTGACCGCCGTATCATACCTCCGATATGACACATAAGGCACACATGGAAACCTGTCAGAGTACCTGAACATACATAGTGGAAATGATAACAATGTACAGCAGAATAAAACACTAAACATAGTGGAAGCAAAGAAAACTCCTATAACCTGGTCCAAGTAGGAACCAACCAAAATATACATATGTGAGAATCCAAAAAGGTGGAGTGCACAAGTGCCACTCTCACATAACAAAATACTGTATCTTCCTAAGGCGATCAACAAAAGTCGAAGTCTCAACACCTATCTAACGGACCCTCGTCCTGGTAGTGATCCATGGAAGGCTCCGGGTCGAAGTACTCTTCCTCCACCCATGGTTCCTTGCCACATAAATCAAACGGAGCCCGATCACCTACCGATGATAACAAATATCGGCTGAGCGTGGAATACTCAGCGTATACAAACTAATAACAATAAGGCAATATAGCATAGAACATACGAAGCATGGAGACTGAAATCCTTAAAGCAAAACAAAGCGTAGAAACCATGTATAGCATATGTGATGAAATCCAAAACCAAAACCAATGCCAATACCCTGTGAGTCAAGCGATAATCATAGTCTTGTGAGTTCTTGTGAGTTCATGGAGTTACTTAGAGTCAATTATGATCTGTAGAGACATAGAGCATAGAGCAAAGCCATAGAGCCAATACCATAGAGATCTTAGAGCATTTCATTTGTGATCCTTAGAGCTTGTGAGACGATCTTAGAGATTATCATTGAGCTTCTTGTGAGTATGTATCATGATCCTTAGAGCTTGTGAACCGATCTTAGACAAATCATAGAGTTACTTAGAATCATTCCTTGTAAGTCATTTGTTGAAAAACTCTTTTGTAACTTTGAGAAATCTATGGAAAACTTCGATTCATGCAAGATATGCAAGCATATGAGTATACAAGAGTAATATCATGTTTAAACACCCAAAAACCCTTAGAGGCATTTACACAAACACATAAAATGCATCATAGTGCTATCTTACATCCAAGTATAAAACATCCTTTCACACCATGACCAATCAAGAATTGTATGTAGTATAGATTGAGAAGAATAATATTTAGTAACTTAGTAGTATTGCAAGATTGGTAGTAGAGTGTATCTACCTTGGTGAAATCAAAAACTTTGATTCCCAAAAGCTTGAACAAGCAAGAACCTTGAGTTCTTGGTTGAGAGACACCAAAAGGATGGAAGAACTTGATCTCCCTTCAAGCTTGAGCAACCACCTAGCTCCTCTCCTTATTCTCCCTCTCAAAAGCTCTCAAAATAGTGAACTAAGGGTTTCTGAAACCCTAAGGCACGAACCCAGCCCTTATATAGGAAAGGGGTGATGGCTAAAGTCTTAAATACCCTTAATGAAGAAAATCTATGTATAACCGATCGATCGGTGGTACAAACCGAGCGATCGGTGGCTTACCGGTCGATCGGTGGTTTCAACCGAGAGATCGGTTGAAAACACCCTCTCTGGAATTTTTCCCCATTCAAAAACGTTAACCAGTCGATAGCTACCGATCGATCGGTAGAGGACCGGTCGATCGGAGGATAGCACCGAGTGATCGGTGATCCCCTATTTTGCTGTAAAACCTTGTTTTCACTACTTGAATCTTCCCCAATCCAATTCTAACACTTATTTATGCTTTAAACACAACCCTTAAGGATATATAGACCTAATAAAACTTGCACGCCACAAATCCAAACACGTATCTTAATACCAAACCCATTAGTGCACAAAACCACACACGGGCACTATTCACATACTGTTCATTACTTAGTGCAATAAAGATTCGGGGTTCTACAACCTCGATTTGTTTCTAGTGTTTTGAAAGAATTTTTCTTTTATTGGTTGTTTTGGGGCTTTTGTGTATAGATTCGACCCAAATGTTTTTTGTTTACAGGTTTTCCTTTGAAAGGTTGTACCTTTTAGGGGATTAGAGATGGGTTTGTGTATTGGGTTTTGGATTTTATGGTTTCAAGTTGGAGAGGGTTTAGGTTTATGCCTTATGTGAATTTCATTCTGAGTAATGTTTAGAGAGAAATGACCCTCCAATTTTCCAATCTTCCAATCTTCTATTCATTTTTGTTCTTCTTCTTTGCCTAGTTCTCTCTACTGAGAGTCTCAGATCAGGTGGACCAAAAGGGGATAGTGATTGTTTCGTTATAGGAGCGTGTGCAAGTAATGTCGACTGCATAGCAAAATGTGGGGAGCAAAATTAAAATTTTGGTGCTCTGTGTGTGCCTGACCCCCCATTCCCCATTCATTACCCATGAACAGCGTTGTTGTATCGTGGAAAGGAAGAAGTAAAATATCCATATCCAAGTTGCAGGACCTTCTTCTTCTTTCTCTTCTTTAGTGACCAAAGAGATTTAATAGTTTTTGGAATTTGGACTATGTTATGTAAGAGTGACTCCTTTTGTTACTTGTTGTAGTGAAATAAATAAAAAAGATTACATGAGGCTTAAAAAAAAAAAAAAAAAACCTTACATTGTTGATCTTATCACTGGATATTGCTTTTTGTATGTAGAATTATATTTGGATAAATTTGTTTACTATTTTTCTTTTTCTTGTCTTGGCCAGGCCATGGCCATGGCCAGCAAGAAAGTTATAGCTATATGTCAGTCTGGCGGTGAGTTTAAATCATAGTCATTGCTCTTTTCCAGAACCTATAGAAGACCATTGCTCCCTATAGTTTCTTCCTTCTCAGAAACCTGTAACCTCATCTCAGATATCAGTTTTTTTTTTTTTTGGTGTATGCAGCTCTTGGGTTAGTTTAATGTTTAAATTCAAGGTAGATTCAATTAAAGTTATGTGATTTGATTTTTAAAAAAATAGCTGATCAGGAAGCTTAGTTGGGTATAATAGTTATTATCTTTTTAAAAAATGGCTATTATCTTTAGCATTACTGTTGTGTATCATCGAACAAATCTTTTGGCGTGTTATGGTAGGTAAGCTCTGTTTGATATGCTGCAGTAATTAAGTTACTTTTATTTTTTTTGCAATTTTTTTTTCTTGTTTGGGAGAAAATAATTGACCCCTTTGTTGTCTTTTCAATAATTAGGTAATTGGGTCTATGATAGGATTAGATTTGATCTTTTCAATAGTTAGGGAATTCATCTTTAGTCGTACTAAGAAATTCCAGATTTCTTAGTGAAGGCTGAATTGCTATGTGCTCACATTTTTTGTCAGAAGTTAAATGGTGTCTAACAAATCAATAAGACATAGAAGATATAAATTATTTATCTCACATAATGTGCAAGTTTGACCCCTAGATCATACATATTCTCATGTTGCAGACTTGCAAGTCTTCTAAGTAATTCTCATATAAATGATTTATCTTATTGGTTTGCTAATTTATTTGTTTATTTCTATTTGATTGTGTAGGCTAATGTTTTTATCATCAATTAGAAGTAATTATCATACTTGGCCAACAAAGCATTGCGACTGTGGGGCCCCTTGTGTTGTAAAGACATCAAAAACTGATGCCAATACTAACAGAGACTACTAATCATGCATTGGGAAGAGGGTAAGTTATTAATGTATGAATGTTTTATAAATTAAGCCAATGAATACTGATGATCTATTAATTTGATCTAGCAGGGTAAGCAATGTTGGAATTTTATTTAGTGATGTGATGAATTTGCAGAGTCGTTGGGACAACCTATTTCTAGTTCCAGACCAACTGCACACATGGAGACTATGGAGTGAACTTAAATGCAGAAATTTTGCGCCTACAAGATCGATGTGCACGAAACGAATCAGAATTCACTCTTGCTAAATAGATTTGTGTTTGTTTCATTATTGTCTATTTTTTTTATACTAAACTATTTACTTGAACTTCTAAGTGAGAACCTGGGTTGGAGTATTGACTGAGTTGAACATCTAAATTTTTCATGTTATGTAATTGGATGTTAGGCTTGTTGTATGGACGTGTGTGTAATAATTCAGAATGTTATGTAATTTTTCTTGTTATGTTCAATCTCCTTCAGAATGTTATGAGGAGATGAAAATTGTTCTGTAGGAACAGTTAGCCGGTTGATATGCACTGGCAAGGGTCCCGATACCTTCTCCATCATTGGTAAATGCTCAAAGCTCTCATGTGGCCGACCTGTGGTGTTTCAAAATTTCAAGCTCTGGTTATGTGCGAAATTAAAATCATAGAGGTTATTAATTTCTGCGATTTGACTCCAGGAGACATCCTTACTTGCATAAGCTGCAACCAAGCAGGTTGAAAAATCCTACATCGGTGGGTTACTCTTCTGCTTGGGGGTCCTTAAAGCCCCACCTCTCTCTCTTTTTGAGAGGGTGTGTGTGAGTTGTGTATACTGTATAGTGGGTGTGTGTGGGTTAATGTGTGTGAGTTAGTTACTGTAAAAAAAAAGTCAGGTTGAAATTAGCAGTTACTGCAAGATTATAGCATAACACTTCAACATATATAGAAATGATCATAAAATGAAGAGCAAGCTAACTTGACTGACGTTCCACTATTAGGAATACATGTAAAAATATTAGGAATACATATCCATCAGTTGTGCTACTCCACTCTATCAAAATAACAATTCTAGATTCATGTCATAGGATTTGACAAGGAATTTATAATAAGAACAACTGGAAAGAGGAAGTTATATTTACTGGTATAAATTTTTTAGGTAACTGGTGTATCGCGCCATGTAGTTATTTTTTCATGCTATCATTATCAAACAGAGGAAGGAAGAAACAAGGCAGAAGCAAAATGAAAGTGAGGAGCTTGATACAGCTTCATAAAATGGAGTTGTACTTAATTTGTTTGGGGAAATAACAAAATGAAAGTGAGAAGTTTGATTAAGCTTCATAAAATGATCACTGGCAAATGGCAATGACAGAGTAAATGAATATTTTCACATAAATCAGCCTACAGGCATGCCAAAATAGAATCCCTAGACATACAAGTGTAACTTTCTACTAGCGTGTTCTAACCAATTCAAAACTAACTTGTTTTAAAAAAGATGTAGTTTAACTGGGACTGAGCTGAGAATGAAATTCACCACCAAACCCTTCCATGTACAACAAGAAACATGAATACCTAAAGTACCTCCCGGATTTTCTCATTTCAACCTCGCAAACATCAAAAGGATGACAAAAGCAGAATTCACTTCAACTGCCAGAAACAAAAAAAAGTTGTTTCTAGTGGACCTTCATCCGCTCAATTCTAGAATTCAAGGAAATCATATAGCTAACAAATCTGGCATTGCAGTCCCCTGTTGGAAAAATGCCAATCAAATCTGCCAATACAGTTCAATAAAGGAAGGGCAATCACTCACCAATTTTAGGTCTAGGCTGGATCTAGCTTATCTGATGTTAACTTTTGCATTTAGCTTCAATCCCTCCACATTCCAGAAGCTTATGAAGAAATATCTCTTCTCAACTCAGTCTCAGTCTGAGTCTCAGGATAATAATACAAAATAAAAGTTAGTTTTGAATTGGTTACTAAACACTACTCAGAATGAAATTCACATAAAGCATAAACATAAACCCTCTCCAACTTGAAACCATAAAATCCAAAACCCAATACACAAACCCATCTCTAATCCCCTAAAAGGTACAGCCTTTCAAAGGAAAACCTGTAAACAAAAAACATTTGGAGTTGAATCTATACACAAGAGCCCCAAAACAACCAATAAAAGAAAAATTCTTTCAAAACACTGGAAACAAATCGAGGTAGATTGACATCATTCATAATTTAAGAAAAAAAACCAGAAGCCCTAAAATGAAGAGAATAAGATTGACCTCAATCTCATTTCAAGCAATCCACATCATAGGAAGAAAAATCAAACAGAGAACAAAAAAACAAAACACTTAGATTGAAGAAAAACCGATCGTTCCAATATCGATAAAACTCACAAAAGAAATACTAAACATCTAACAGAAAAGTTGTCGGAACGCACCTTGAAGTTGCAAGCACTCAAGGTTTGATCTCGTTGCTGGAACCCACTCGAAGCTGGAGTCGAGAGTTGCACACCACCTTTTTGGGTTTTCCTCTTGGGTTTCTTTTCTTTGGGAGAGAAGACCAGATCATTAATAGTAGACTCTTGCCAAACCCGGTTAAATCTTGGACGACCCAGCTACCAGCTATCTGGTTTTTTGGACGGTTAACTCATAGAAGCAGTGCTTTAAGTTTCTTCTCTTTGGTAACAGTAGAGAGCGTGTTAACCGGATTTGCCAAATCCATCCAGTTAACGCCGTAGAGGATTCGAGTCCTTATCTAAAGTGGTGGGAGGACGTCATTACTCCTGGTGAGAACAGAGACATTCCTCTTCTTCTTGGAGGGGAATATAAAAGCGTTGCTTTTCTTATGAGATAGGACTTAGGAGGACCGACAAAGAGGAGAAGAAGGTGGAGATGGACTATGCACAGGATCACCATCAGGAAACCTTAAAACAATCTCAAATGTGCTATGCCGTTATACACAAATCACGGCATATAAAGACTCATAAATGTTTAATGATCGACCATCACGATTATAGAGTAAAGCTGTCATTCTTTATATATATATATATATATATATATATATACATATATATATATATACATATATATATTGTTTCTAATTCAATCACAGTTTATAAACTGTGATAATTGTAATTCCTTCTTATTTATACATGGAAGGTGAAGGAGGATCATTCAACTGGCTAAGCCAAACAGTAATTCAAAAAACAATGACGATGCGCTCCGCTCCAAGTCTGCACCGAAAAACTATAAGAATAGGATATTGATTGAAACCACAACATTGCTACCTCCTTGACATCTCATCAGGATAGTGCTAGCTCGACTCTCCCACTATGGCACTCTCCCCTTGCCCACGCAATCCCACTTTTTTTTTTTTTTTGTTTTGTTTTTTGCATGGAAAAGGAGAGAGTGCAATAGAGGTGGGTAGTCTAGCTAAATCCACGTTTAGGCCAAGTTAAGATAATCAGGAGTGATGGGCCTAAACACATGAGCAGCCTCTGTCTCCAACATCTCCAAGTGCCCTTTGAAGAGATGCATGTACACAACCCAGTCTCCTTCCTCTGTTGCACTAGGCATGGGCATCACGTACCCTACTTCATCATCCCATGTATAATTGTAGGATCCGAAAGCAGGCCTACCCCATCCAAAGTCCACCTTCCGCACAGGGAACCTCTGCCCCGATGACACAACAAATGCTGCTCCTTCCTCTTTCCCCTTCCCATATATCATTGGTAGCACTGTATCTGTTCTGTGTGCCTCTATCCAATCCACCAACCCCAAGAAATGCTCCTTTGTTACGGCGCCCTCCAAGAACTCATGGACTGAGTCAGCCACCCAACTCAATGGCTTTGTCTGGAGTTCATCGATACTTGCCTCGCCGAAAGGAGCTGAAAGGACATTCCCGAAGTAGTTAGCCATCGAAGATGATTCATCTCCTTCCCCACCACTTAATCTGGTCCTTCCATCAACCACGATACCCATCTTGCATCCCTTGGCATTGTCGCCAGCGCCTTTGGCGACAATCTGCCACAGAAATGCACTAAAAGCCACAAATTTGCTTCTCTTGTGGCCGTTGGAGCTGGCCAATGACTGAAGACGATCGATATCCTCGGCAGTTACATAATAGATACGGTTTATGATGTAATCAGCTCCAGGCTCAGGATCTGTTCGAGGTGGCAACGAGGATAGAGTCACATACATGTTGTCAAGGGATGCGTCATAGCATCCGGGATGTCGCGGATTGAGCAGCGAATGCTGGAAAGAAGGTTGGGGAGGTAAGCTTTTCTCCTGCGCAATCTCAGCCCATGCAACCAAGAACATGTTGGCTGAGTAGGCATCAGCAATGCGATGGTCGAATGTGCAAGCGACAATAACCCCACCACATTTGAGTCTAGTAACCTGAACAGAGAGCACTCCATCTTTCTTCTCCGGCACCAACTTACCATTAACGCAAGCATCCGGATTATATAGGTCGAGGTCTTGGAGCTTGACATCCGCATAGGCTTCGAAGAAATCCACCCCTCGATTGTTGCAGAGCAGCTCGGGCTCGCCTCTAGGGTTCAGCACAACTTCTCCAGCGAATGCATAGTAGGACGCGAGTGCTTTAGCCATGGCTGTCTTGAGAACATTTACTACTGATGCAAATGTGAATTTGGTGGATTTTCTGTAACAGAAGTAAACACTCACATCTGTAGGAGGCACAATTAAGTCTAGGTTTGATAGGGGTTGCCAGTGTTCCTGCAATGGAAACAAGGAAGCCACTAACTCTTTGCGGTTTATAGTTACTGCAAACTCACAGGAAACCATGTTTATGTTTCAGAGAGAGATAGAGAGAGATGGTGAAGAGTTTGCAAAGAGAAGCATATATTTATAGGAACTTAACAGCTAGAGTTTAAGGTTACATGTGTGCAAATTGATATCTCTTAAAATAGTAAATATAAACTTTTGATTGTTTGTGAATGCTGCTGTTGGGGGCATTTCGTAGCCGGAGTGAAACTTGGGAGCAATGCCTTTTGTAGCCACAGGCTACAACGGGCCAAATGATTTTTATACATGTCAATGACTGTGCCACTAGGCACCACCTAGGATTATACAACGGTAACGCTCCGTTCAGAAAGTGTAGAAAAGCTGGCCGAAATAATAAATGATATCAGCGGAGGAATTTCAAAATATTATCTTTATCTTTATCTCCCCTTATCTCACGTTCACCCAATCTCTCTCTCTCTCCGATTTCAAAACCGATTTTATTTTACTTTAATGTATCAATATTTTATTATAATTCCTAAATTACCCCTTATCTATTTAAAGAATAGAATCATGTCAATTGTGATTGAACAGAAGAATTCAATCTTCATTCTCAATTGTATCGCACGTGCCACCGGCTAATTATTATAATGGGAGAGGTAGGCGTAATCTGAATTTTCCAAAATTCCTAAACTACCCTTATATAAAACAAAACTTTAATTTAATGTTTTATTTTAATTCTCAAACTATCCTCATCTATCTATTTAAAGAATAGAATAGCAGTCAATCGCGATTGAACTCGAGAGTTCAATTGCACCACGGGTTAACATGTGTCCCTTTTAACTCCTATTAACTGTGGTTAACTCTTTCCCCTCACTCTCACGTGCATCGGACGTGCCACCCGCTAGTACAAATAACGAGAGGTCTGAGATTTAGACTTTATTTTCTCTCTCCTCTAACCTCCATCTTTTTTGTTTTTTGGGGGGAACCTTCATCTTCTTTCTCTTGTAGACTGTAACTCTCAGGTTTTCAAATTTTTTCTTTTCTTCCGCTCTGGACGAAGGTTGTTTTTAATAGGATCCAATGAATAAACAGCTGCCAAACAACTTTCTGATATTCTCCTCAGAAGTTATTTTTAATGAAATTAGTTAGTTCATGGTTTTATTAAGTTGTTATAACTCTATTACAAAGTATAATGGCGTTATTGTGGAATCCGATCACTCCTATTAAATAATATATGCAAAAACAACAGCCATTGTTCATTTGTTCTGTTCAGCATTATAACACCTGTTACCTCATTATAAATAACTATCTTTCACCAAAAAAAAAATATTTGTCTCCATAAACCAGTAACTGTTACTATAAAAAAAAAAAAAATTAACTTTTGATGGGAAAGAATCTATATCACTTCATTGTGAGACCATGTATTCATACCCTTTGAATTTTAGTTTGCCTTCTTAATTATCGGGGACACGGTAGAAAAACCCGTAGGACGGAAAGCCCTAAAGGTCCACCATTAATTCGTAACAATGAAGTGAGGGGTGAGAAGCCTCGCCAAATTTGGGTTTCTTCATTTTTGAGCCTTCGGTTTCTTCTCTTTACAGGCTCATACGGCTGTTCTTTAGCAGCAACTCCTTTTGTTGCCTGAATGTTAAACTATAAAGGAAGAAAATGAAATTGAAGGAGAGACAAGAGAGAAATTAAAGTCTCTCAATTGTCAAACGTCAAGCTTTAAAAAACACAAGTCCCTAGTATTATTATTTAAGTATTCTTTTAAAGAATAACTCTTCTTTTTTTGACCCGGCAGCTTTTCTTGACTTTCTCAAAACGGGCTTTCTTGCAGTTACCGTTTATTACATCATTAGATCCCTCTTCTTTTTCTCTCTCCCTCACCTAGATTTGGTGAAATAACAATTTTAATTCCTGCAATTTGCTATTTTGTTTGCTTTCTTCTCCACCTAACTCTTAGAACTCACCTTTCCTAATCAATCTCTGCAACTCCATCTGCACCACACAAGTCTCTAAAGATTTCACTTTGTCCTTTTAAAATCAAACACCACATAAACAATTTCACTGTTCAACAGTAAGTCAAACCCTAAATCTTATTTTTGATCGTAAGAACAAAAAACCCATTTCATATCTGCAACTATTTATTATAGTTTTCGTCATTCGGATTCTCTCTGCCCGTGCCCGAGAGATGCTCTCGGGCCACCACATTAAAGCGACAAGTGGAGGGAGAAATCATTTCATTTCTCCTTATTTTTGACTTCTCCCCATTAAATATATCTTTTCTTTTATCTCATCATTTTATCACCAAGTGTAAGATAGAGGGGGAGAAGTCAAAATCATGGGTCCCATGAAATGACTTCTCCCTCCACTTGTTGCTTCATTTGTGGTGGCGCGAGAGCATCTCTCTGGCACAGGCCAGAGAGAATCCAAAGCCAAGCAAGCATACCCACAAGCCCATCAATTTCTTCTATGTTCAGAGCTCGATCACCATGACAACACCTTCGCTCAAAGCCTTGACCCTCACTCACGTTCGCTACCAAAAGGGTGACAAACTCGGCCATTTCCTAGCATGGGCTTTGGGGAGAGGAAGAGAGTATGAACAAAGTGATTCTCATTCGTTTTGAATTCTCTGGTTTTGTTACAGAGGAATTGCAATATAAAAAGGATTGGGTAGGGTTTTTAGAGATCTGGGGTTGCTTTTGTTAAGATGGAGAGCTCGGAGGAGAGGGTGGTTGCTGTGATCATGGTGGGTGGGCCAACTAAAGGTATGAAATTGGTTGGAATTTTATTGGAATCAGTTTACTTTTGTTTTTTCCTTGTAAAAGTATTTATCTTTGGATTGACTATTTGAAATATTCTCTCTCTTTTCTTGCATTCTGTTTTTTATGTTTGAATTTTGCAGGTACTCGATTCCGGCCACTGTCGTTTAATATTCCGAACCGCTATTCCCTTTGGCGGGGCAGCCAATGGTTCATCATCCCATTTCTGCTTGTAAAAGGGTAGATTGTTCAATCCCTGTAAAAAAGTTAGATTTTTTTTTAAAGTAGTTTTTTCTTGTTTATTGATTTGCAGAGTAATAATTGAGATTTCTAATCCCTGTTATAGATCCCGAACTTAGCACAAGCCTTATTCTCTTCGAATTCTTGACGAAACATAGAAATTGAACCAGATCCCTCATGCACTCCTCCTCCACCGCTTCCTTGCAAACGTTAAGAACAAGAAGAACGAACGCGGCGACAAAGATCATAGAGAGATCAAGCACCGCAGCATAAACTTCTGCATCGCCGGATCGAATTTCCGGAGACACAACTGCAGCATATAAAAGAGAGATTCAGAGATAAATAGAGCCGTTTCTTCATGCAAATTTCATGGCGGATGAAGCTACTAACCGAGATCTGACGAAACCCTAGGTTTTTCAAGTGGAAACACAGGAGATTAAATGGAGATAAATCGCTGTTGAAGAAGAAACCCTAGCTTTATGGAAGATCTGAATAGAAACAACAGAGAGGAGAAAATAGGAGCTTTCTTACCATAAATCTAGGGCTTTTTATTTTCTATTTCTATATACTCATCTTCCTTATCCAATCAAGTTGCAACTTGAGAGAATCTCTCAAGTTGGAACCCCTAGAGGTCACCACGTGTCTCTTTTGACACCCCTTAACCATGGGTAAGGTTCACCCACCCCTAGGGTTCACTTGGCTTTGGATTCTCTTTGCCCGTGCCAGAGAGATGCTCTCGGGCCACCCACCACAAATGAACGACAAATTGAGGGAGAAGTCATTTCATGGGGCCCATGATTTTGACTTCTCCCCCTTTTATTTGACACATGGTGATAAAATTGTGAAATAAAGGAAGAGATACATCAAATGAGGAGAAGTCAAAAATCAGGAGAGAAAAGAAATGACTTCTCCCTCCACTTGTCGCTTCAATGTGGTGGCCCGAGAGCATCTCTCAGGCACGGGCCAGAGAGAATCTGAAGCTGGTTCACTCACCCATCCTGGGTTTTTTTTAATATTAATTATTATTTTAATTTCTTGCAGACCCCAACCGATTCCTCTCAACTCTTCTTTTTCTCCCATTATTTGTGTTTTATTTTTATCATTCTTCTTCTCAATAGGTTTCCCTTTTGAGAGGTTTATTTTTGTTTCATCTTCATCCTAACGGGGAACACAGGTTGGTTGGAGCACTGTAACCGCAGCATCAAATAAAGACAAATTCGAGAAAATCATGTTAGGGTTCTTGTGGATTTTCATATCTCAGAAGACAAGCGGTAGCCCATGTTTCATCCCTCTGTTATACAACTTGCAGATCAATTTTTTCTCACTTATCTATCTCCTCTAGCAATTGATTCTTTGGATTTCCCAAAGTGCTCTCGAAATTGGGATTCTTTCTCTACATTCACCGATATTTTCTGGTGAGTACAAATGAGGAAATCAACTTCTCTTTTCTCTTTTGTCAAGCATTACCAACAACCAATCTCAGGTAATTTTGGGGTTTCTCTCTCCCTCCCTCCCTCCCTCCATCCATTTTTTCCATTTGTATATATGGTAAAGTGAATTTTTTTTCCTTCCATGTGATTTTATGGTAAAGTGTTGAGTTGTTTCTGTCGACATGAATTGATGGCCATCAGTTTGCACCAAGTAATCTGAATTTATGTTTGTGTGGTATCTATTACTAAGGTTTTGATTTAGTTAATGATCACCATATACAGCTTTTCAGCTCTATCTACTGCTCCCCAATCCACTATAGTGTTTCTATGGGAACCATGCCTTGAGGAAGGATGTGCGGTGTCAAGGCATGATGGACTACCTAATTGGCACCTTCTCTCTTTGACACAATAATGATTTTTGCTACCTACAGAGTTTTACATAGAACAAACTATTCCTCTTTTTTTTTGCAAATGGAGTTTAAGAGATTTATTTTATTTTAATTTCTCTTGGTCAAATATGTTTCTCTCTTCTTTGAATTCACACATTTGTGGCCTTGGTACCATTATGCAAATTTCTAACAACTCTAACGGCTTTACCAATATATAATTGCTAATTTATCAATGACTTTACCAATATATAGCTGCTAATTTATTGAGAAACTTCTAGCTACTGATGGACCATAAATATATTTTATTCTTCTATTTCTATACTTCTTATTAGTCAACTTATCAAATATTTCAAGTGTATCAAACACTAGGTTTATTCTACTTCTGAAATACTAGCAAGAAAAGGTTCAACCACTATTTGGTAATGATTGATGTTTATAAATGTCGAGGTTATGCAAGACAATGCAAAGTTGTTAGAGTCATATTTCACCACCAAATAGAAAATACTACATGGAGATTAAAAAGATGTGAGGATAACATCGCCTCAGTTCTCACTAATTTTCATTTGTCACACCCGATCCCTCATCTTCACCAATATTTCTCATGCCGAAAGTTTGCAGACTGTTAGTGATGCTGAGGATCTTGTCTTGGATCGCTTCAATCTTCGTCCCAACTTTGTGGAGATCTTTCCGCTCATTGAAGATGCAGACATACCTCTTGAGGATATGCTTGAGTCCCCCTCTCCTCCTAGGGGAAACTTCGAGGATGAAGGTGTCGATAACATCCTCGGTATCATAGGCAATATCCATGATTTCTGCAACCCAATTGCGAACACGATCATCTGTGATTTCCTTTGCATCGGCATCTTTTAAGAAACATTTCATCTGCTGCATTTCATTTTGCATCCTTAGAACTTGATCGCTCACCCCATGTAAGAAAACTGCTTCATGAATGAGAAGGTCACCAAGCCGTTTTACAACCAACAAAACAACAGACTCGGCCATCTTGAGCTTCTCTTCCTCTTCCTCTTCCTCTTCCTCTTTCTCTTCCTCTTCTCCTTCTTAAAAGAAATAAGTGCTCTCCTGTTGTCCCTACAAAAAAGATGAAGGGTTTTGTGGTGGCCGGTGGGCTTGGTAAAACTTTGGTTTTTTGCATAAAAAGAGGAGAGTGCAATAAGAGCAGAGTGGAGCAAGCATTCCTTACCAAAAAACAGATTTGACCAAAGCCCTCCTCATAGTCTTTTGGGCCCATTTTCAGGCCATTGACTTTGTAGCAGTGCTGGTAAATAAGGGGTATATTTCTGCATAAACATGGTTGTCCCTTGGTCACCATAGGGCATCAGCCATGGAGGATGCCTTTTCTATTAGCACAAAGTAGGCGTGACAGTGGTACAGTGTGTTTATTGGGGGGTGATTCGGGTTGCAGTCCCTTAGGTGTGGCCGTTGAGACGTAACTTGCTTATTCTGATGTAACTTGCTTATTCTAATTCCCAGTCTAAGTTGGGCGGGCCTAGCCCAATGTCCTGTCTATCAATCCCATAAGACTATTAACTTC
This sequence comes from Tetracentron sinense, assembly GCA_015143295.1. Taxonomy (NCBI): domain Eukaryota; kingdom Viridiplantae; phylum Streptophyta; class Magnoliopsida; order Trochodendrales; family Trochodendraceae; genus Tetracentron; species Tetracentron sinense. Next base: position 31,939,746 of record CM026569.1, on the reverse strand, counting down.
CACAACTAGTTACAAAATTGAAAAATAAATAAATAATCTACAACCCTTTTAAAACACTGCCATCTTTGTTGGTTGCAACCATTAATGGAGTGGTATGGGCTTCATTCTAAGAGGTACTGCAGTGAGCCTATGGAAGTTGAACAAGTAATCATGTGTTAATTTGGATCTTGACAATACGATGATCTCTTTGTTATGGCACCAATCTAACTAAATGAATAAAAATTGATGTCAAATTTTTTTCTGGGTAATGTCTTTGGATAGTTATCAACGATGGAATCAACGTTAGGGAGAGTAATGTCTCTTATGTTTGTTTGTCAAGAAATAAGTGAATATGGAGAAGAAAAGAAAATTTTAGATTTCTTATACAATTTTTAGTTGTGTTTTGTCTAATTTTATTTTATTTTTTTATGTTTTTACTTATTTTCTCGGCAACCAAACGTAAGGTAATGATCATGTTCTTTTGCAGGAATTGCATATGAGAAATCATAAATTTTCTAAATTGATAATTTTTATATGAGAATAACCATCAACAACCTAAATTTTGTCTTGGGAAGGGGTATTTATGGAAAAACTATTATGTTAACAAATACTCTTCTTTTATGTTCATTATTACCAAATTACCACATCCCAAGATAAAATGTTGGATGTTCCGGTTGATAGTTAATCTGTTTTTATATTGTTCTTTTATTTTTCATTTATTGGGCAAGACTTCAAAAGCTGAAAGATTTCAAGATACGGCACTTATCTTTAAACTTGCAAAGTACTGAACTTTGCAAGTCTCGTCAAGAACAGACCCCAAGCACTTTGTGTGCCATAAAGTGGAACCCCGGTGACATTTCCATTCGTTTTCTCTCTTATCGGACATCTTCTGGATCTTTTCTTTATCCGCGGTGGGAGTGAATAGAGGGTGAGTGGTGGACCTTCGCTAGCTAAGCCAAAAACAGACCTCATATCATAGGCCTCGGATTCTGGCATATGCCAGAAAGGTGCTCTCATGTGGTTGGATAAGTCATTTTATGGGCCGTGATTTTGACTTCTTCCCACATTATTTGACATTAACGGGTGGCACGTGTGATGCACATGAGAGCTGGAAGGAGTTAACCACAGTTAATAAGAGGTAAAAGGGACACGTGTTAACCTGTAGGTGCGATTGAACTCTCTTCGAGTTCAATCGTGATTGACTGTTATTATATTCTTTAAATAGATAGATGAGGGTAGTTTGGAAATTAAAGTAAAATATTAAATTGAAGTTTTGTTTTATATAAGGGTCTTCTAAGAATTTCGGAAAATTCAGGCTACGCCTGCCTCTCCCATTATAATAGTAAAGATGTGATGATAAATTGGTGAGACAAAAGCGGAGAGATATCAAGTGGAAGTGGAGAGAAGTCAAATTCAGGGGAGAAAATGAAATGACTTCATCCCTTTTTTATGCCACATGGTACTTAATGTGTGGTAGCCCGTGAGCACCAATCCGAGGATATATCATATGCCGAGTCATGTGTGTACTAGTGGTGTGTTTGCTTGTAAGTGTGGCATGTTTGTAATTATTGATGAAGGTTGGAAGTATTTTTGCAATACACCATAAGTACGCATTTTTCATTTAGTAGTATAAAACGAGTGTTCCGCACAATGTGGTGATACAGAGCTCCTGGCCTCGGATTGTCTTTAGCAAAGCTAGAAAGGGCTCTCAAGGTTCCATTCATTGTGCCACAGTTGGCGTAAAAATTGGGAAAAATCTTTTATTTTTTTCCCATAATTTTAACTTATCCCTATTTGATATCTCTCACCCTTATTCTCACACATTTATCGCTACATGTGTTATCATGGATTGAGAAATCAAAATCATGCCCACGATTTTGATTTCTCCACCACTTAGTCACCTATGTAAAAAAAAAAAAAAAAACATGTCGGCTAGGACCGAAAAGTATGGGATCGGATTTGACCTGTATGTCGCCCGTACACAACCTTGAAGCGTCACATGGGCAGTGACACATCATCCAAGATGTTGTGCACGCTACCCATGTAACTAGGATGCGAAAGTAGTTATGTAGTACTTTTTGGTTGGCGTCGTCTCGCCGGCTGCAGCTTGAGACTCCCTCATGTGATTAAAATTTTCATTTCTGGCACGTGTGCCAGTCAAACCGAGGTAAGAAAATAAAAGTTAGCTTTTTTTTAATTTTTTATTTTTGGTTGTCCTTACGGGTGGGCACTTGGAAGTTGGACCATATTCAACACAGAAAGGGTAAAGCCCATATTTAAAGGCTGTTAAAAAGAAACACGTGGCAACCCTGAGTATAACCAGACTCCAGAGTCCGTAATAATAAAGGATTTATGTTCCTAAAAGTTAAGGCCCGTGGTTGCACTTCCGTTTTTTATATTTTTGTTTTTAAAAATAAAATTTTAAAAAATTTTACGCAATTTGGTTTTTTTAATTAGTAATAAAAATTTTGAAAATCAAACTAACAAAAATTTTCTATTACCTCTATTTTTTAAAACAAAAAACAAAAATAAAAAGCTTGGACCCACCATCACTACCACCACCCGCCATAACTACTACAATACTACGACCACCACCCACCACCCACCACCCACTACCCACTACCCACTTTCACCGCCACCCACCAACTGAATACTACCACCATCATAATACTACAACCATCCACCACCACCACCACCACCACACCACCACTACTCACCACCCACCATCACCACCACTGTCACCCACCACCACAATACAACCACCACCATCCACCACCACAATTTTACCACCACCCACAACAACCACCACACCACCACAATACTACCACCACCACCACTACTACTACTTAGCACCCACCACCCACCTCCACCGTCACCCACCAACTCAATACTACCACCACTACCATCTATCACCACCATAATACTACCACCATCCACCACCACCACCACACCACCACTACTCACCACCCACCATCACCACCACCCACAACAACCACCACACCACCACCACTACTACTCACCACCCACCAACTCAATACTACCACTGCCACTATAATACTACCACCACCACCCACATCAACCACCACACCACCACCACTACTACTACTCACCACCCACCACCCACCTCCACTGTCACCCAACAACTCAATACTACCACCGCCACCATAATACTACCACCACCATCACCACCACCACACCACCACTACTCACCACCACAATACAGCCACCACCACCACCATCCACCACCACCCACCACACACCACCACCACTATTCACCACCCACCACCACACACAACCACCACTATCACACCACCGCCACCATCACCACAATACTACCACCACCACTACCATTACTCACCACCCACCACCACCTCCACAATCACCACTACTCATCACCAACCACAATACAACCACAATACAACCACCATCACCACATCACTACCACCACCACCACCACCACCACCAACACTGCCACTATCACCACCACACTACACCCACCACCACTACTGTAGTGCCCCAGAACTTTTCGTACCTAATGAATAACGTTCGCATAGTTAATTGACCTTTCACGTAGTCCAATTAATAAATAAAGAAGAATTTGAAAATTCTAAAATATCGGAATTGTTTCTTCTCGAATGATGAGTCAAATGCAAGTTGAATTGTCAAAATCCGATAAACGAGTCAAAAGTTATGGTTGAAATATCCCAAGGGGTTTGCAGGTGAAAAAGATGAAGAAAAACTGGGACTAACGATCGATCGTCATGAGCCTAAAAACCTGGGCAATCTACTGGAAGTTGGACGATCGATTGTCCAAAACTCGACGATCGATCGCCTTGAACCCAGAAATTTGATGACTTTTGGGAAGCTGGACGATCGATCGCCCAACACCGAAGATCGATCGTTTGGGGACAGAAATCTGAGCAAGTCTACGGGAACGTGGACGATCGATTGTCCCAAGACCGACGATCGATCATCATCGCCAAATTTTGTTTTGAAAAAACCCGAAATCGAGGGTTTCAACCCTTGGGCTTATAATAGAAAGCCATTTGGGGTGGTCATAGTATACTTCGTTTGTGTTTCCTATCAGAAACCCTCCTTTTATAGGCTTGAGAGATTCTTTTTTGGTCTCTCTCTTTGACTCCCTTAATTTAGGAAAGTCAAATTGGACTCTCCTCTTAGAGGATACCAGCTCACGGGTCTCCCTTATTTGGGAGACTCCTCAAGCTAAAGAGAATCCTCTTCTTTTGAGGACTTTTGTACCAGATTTTCTCTTTTTGGGGGGAATCCTAGTACCTTTCGAAAAAAAGGATGTTTAATCCCATCATTTCCTAGGATATATGACATAGTCTTAATCCTATCATAATTATGGGGTGCCATGTGGTAACTCATGAGATTTCAAAAGAGGGGATTCTTATCTTGGGATCCCCCCATAGCTTGATAGAGAATCATTTTTATCAAGGAATCTCTATCATTTGACAATTAGATACTGATTGTCAGCTAGGGATAGACTGACCTAGGTCCAAGGCCCATTTGAGCCACGCACTAGATCTCTGAAAGGGGACTGACTTTGGTCATTCCACGGAACAAAGGGTAAGACCATAGGTCTTGCCCACGGACCAAAGGGTGAAACCATAAGTCTTGCCCACGGACCATAGTGTTGAGACCATAGTTCTTGCCCACGGACCAGAGGGTGAGACCTTAGTTCTTGCCCACGGACCATGGTGGTGAGACCATAGGTCTTGCCCACGGAATAAAGGGTCAGACCATAGGTCTTGCCCACAGACCAAAGGGTGACACCACAGGTCTTGCCCACAGATGATAATGGTGAAACGATAGGTCTTACCTATGGACCAAAGGGTGAGACCATAGGTCTTGCCCGTGGTCTAGGTTAGATCCAAGACCAAATATTGTGGTGGTCAATCCATGAGGTTTTGGCCACATGTCAGCCTCTTGGAGGTTGACACTCAAGTTTGATTCGTGTGGATTCATCCTCACGGATTGGACATATGTCAGCCTTAGGGAGGCTGACACTCAAAGGTTATCCGTGAGGTTTTGGTCCTCACAGATTAGACACATGTCAGTCTCTCGGAGACCAACACTAGGAGTTGAATCCGTGAGGTTTTGGTTCTCACGGATTTGATACGTGTCAGCCTCTCAGAGGCTGACACTTAGGGTTAGATCCGTGAGGTTTTGGTCCTCACAAATCACACCTCACTTTGTTGTGCTAGATGACATGATAGTCAGCTATCAGCATTTAATGTTGACAGCCAAAAAGACTGCGCGTGCCATAGGCACGCATGTATGCCTAGACAATGGATGGTAAGATTTCACTACCCACAATATTATGACCAGGTACGGGTACTAGTATCTGTCTTCATGTAAAATAAAGAAGATGAAAGGATACTAGTGTATTATGACCAGGTATGGGTACTAGTATCTGTTTCTAAGATAAGTAATAAAGGATACTAGTGCACTATGAATAGGTATAGACACTAGTATCTATTTCTAATAAGTATAAAAGGATGTTAGTGTACTATGACCAGGTATGAGCACTAACATCTGTTTCCAAGTAAATATTAGAGGATACTAGTATTCTATGACCAAGTACGGATACTAGTATCTATCTCCAAGTAAAATAAAGAATATGAAAGGTACTAGTGTACTATGACTAAGTAAAGACACTAGTATCTATTTCCAAGATAATTAAGAAAAGATGTTTAGTGTACTATGACCAGGTATGAGCACTGTCATCTGTTTCCATGAAAGCAAGTTCATAAGAAACTCATAACTAAGTTAACAAGAATAAGAGAAAATGCTAATATACTATGACCAGGTACGGGTACTAGTCTCTGTCTCAAAGTAAGTACAAGATATGTGAAAAGAATGATTTTATAAGAATCTCACAAGACTTATATGATGCATAAGGAACTCACAAGACTCATAAGATATTCAAAATACGTTTGGTGTAAGCACGAACTCAAAGTATGAATTAAAGTATGATTTTTGAGAATATGCATTTGTTATATTGTTTTAAACTTCTGGATTCTGATTAAGTAAATGTTCCGATGAACTGTATCCTGTATGACATATAAATGTGTTGTATCATGGTTAGTTAGTAGTTTGTATACGCTGAATATTCAATAGTCAGCTGATTTTTTTCGGTAGGTTCCAGGTTAGACGGTCGTGCTTCGGAGTCATGAGTTGAGGAGGTTCATGGACAGCAGGAGCTTGCTTGGGGTTATCATACAAATGTTAGGGGCCCTGACATGTGGCCTTATGGTTGAGTTTGAGTGAGAGAGATATATTTTGGGATTTCATTTCTGGGATTTTTGTATCGGTTTGAGTTACTCAAGCTAGGGATCTTATGTACATGTCTTAGTTTCTATTTCAATTATTGTAAACATTTATACTTGGAAGACTGTATATAGAAAAAAAAAAAATCTCAGGTTCACTATTTTATATGTCTTGTATACATTTTTCAAGATGATTTGAAGTATAAGTCACGACGCCAAAGTCTCATAACTCTTAGGTAGGATTTTGGGTCACGACACTAAACATAAACATTATATATATATCAATTAACTTCAATGACAAACTAACTTATAACCGAGTTAATAATATCCGAATCATCCATACATGATTCCCAACCATAAAAGTAGACCTACAAGTTATCCAATTTAAAATCTCATATCCATCAACGAACATCTATTACAATTTTTAATTAAAACTAAAGTCTAATAATAGGGAAAGTGATCTAAGTCTCCCGATCCCCCTTCGATCAAATCACCTTCCTCTTTTTCAGCGTACTTTTCTTCCACCCATAGTTCTGCTACTGTCTCGGAACCTAAACCTACTGATATGAAAACATATCGGATGAGCATCAAGTGGCTCAGAGAATCACTACAAAATTTTAGGTTTTTAGCGGCGTAAAAATATCGCCGGTAATGGGATAAAAAACGCCGTTATTATTATTACCGGCGTACTAGTGTAAACGCCGGTAATCTATATACCGGCGGTTTTTTTCAAATGCCTGGAAATCTATAATCAATAACGGCGTTTAATATAATGCCGTTAATAATTAATCAATAACGGCGTTTACTAAACGCCATTAATAATTAATCAATAACGGCGTTATAGACGACGCCGTTATTTATTAATTATTAACGGCATTATATTAAACGCCGTTATTGATAACTTGTACGCCGTTAATAATTGCTCAATAATGGCGTCGTGTATAATGCCGTTACTGAATTTTATTCATTTCCGGCGTTATAAAAACGCCGCTAATAGTTCCAATTTAAAAAAAAAAACCATTTATATGGAATTGGTGGTTTTTTTTTTTTTTACCTGTATTATTTTGTACCTGTGAGCAGCAAAAATATTTATCGAGAGAAAAGAAATTCTAACATCCAATCTACATAAGACAAAAAGAAATTCATCCAAATAGTCGTAGTATGTACACATCATAAAAATATACATGTCCATATAAAAGTATCGGAAATAAAAAATATAAATCCTAAGTCTCTCCTCCCTCTGGCTGGCTCCCTCCGGCTGGTCTAAAACCAGAGTGGTGTGTGCTGGCTCCCTCCTATAAAGACAATAAAATAAAATTGATGATTAGAATATATCGAACAGAAAAAAAAAATTAAGGATTCCATAAAATTAATATGCAAAGAAACAAGGTCATGTCATATATTTCATACATATAGAGTTCAAACACATAGAAGTGTAGCATTTCATCAACATACATCCAAATTTATCTCAAATTTCTGATACTAATAAGGTTTAATTATTAAAACACATAAAAGTTTAGAAATTTCATTACTAACGAGGCCGAATTCATAGCTCTAACATACTTTAGCCTAAACCTATAAACCCCCACCAAATCCAAACCGAGGGTCGGATGTCAATGTCATGTCTTCTAACGCATGTATTTCGACCCAATCAAAGTGTGGGAATTCGTTTCGCTAGATTCCGAGGTCGTTTGCCTGATTTGGGCAGCAAGAGTCCCAAAATCCATACTTTGAAACTTAGGTTTTGCTTAAACCTACAAACCCCCACCAAATCCAAACCGGGGGTCGGATTTCGATGTCGTTTCTTCTTACGCATGTATTTCGACCCAACTGAAGTGTAGAAATTTGATTCGTTAGAGTCCGAGGTCGTTTGCCCGATTTGAGCAGTGAGATGCCCGAAATCCATACTTTGAAACTTATGTTTGGCCTAAACCTACAAACCCCCACCAAATCCAAATCGGGGGTCGGATTTCGATGCCGTTTCTTCTAACGCGTGTATTTCGACCCAACCGAAGTGTGAGAATTTGATTCGCTAGATTCTAAGGCCATTTGCCCGATTTGGGCAGCTAGAGGCCCGAAATCCATAATTTGAAAATTAGGTTTGGCCTAAACCTAGAAACCCCTACCAAATCCAAACTGGGGGTCGAATTACTCTCCAGAAGGACATTTGCACTATTTTCGGTTTCTGGAATATTCCGTGATATTCTTGTTTTGAATTTTTTTGAGAAAAAGTGAAGTTCTTGTTTTCCTTAAGAACTTGATTTGAGGAATTTTGATTCCAGTAGATATTACTCACACACAATTAAAATAAAAAGTGGGTAAAACAGTAGATGGCAAGCCATTTGATTGGTTTTATGTCCTTTTGTTTCTTGTTTTTGTTTTATTTTCTTCTTCTACCAAAGGCAAAAAAATTCATGATTTTTTTGGATGACTCTAAAGAACTTAAGTAGTATGCACCAAAAAGTCAAAAACAATTCAAATGAGAGAAAATTGTAGAGAACTTCATCATCAAGAGCAAAAACAATTCAAATAGCTGCATTCAGTTTATTATATTTATTTCCATTATAATAGCCAGTCTTTTTGGATGAGTCTAAAGAACTTAAGTAGTATGTTTTTCAAACTGAAGTACTTACATGAGACTGGTAGGATTATCTGATAGGTGCAATTTCTCTATTCAATGAGTGGTGGTTAGCCCAACATTGGGGTGGTTCTGATTGATGAGCCTATGCACCATCTAGAAGGTATCAGCTGAACCCTCTTTCACCAAATGCCAGAAGTTTCCTATCACGTCAGTTGAGAATTGAGACAATCCTAGATAGGCTAGTGTATAACCGTTCCCTGTTTCTTTTAGAACCTATTTGAATCTATAAAATTATGCCCCGCAAGTTAGCCTACTGGGCTGTGTTCAGGATTTGTCTGGATGCCCTTGCTACAAGGACTTGCAATGTCAAGTCTCAAAATTGGACTGGTTATATTCTAGTTCTTGTGTCATAGGGCCTGTAACTCAATTAGATGGCTATGGCAAGAGGTGAAGACTATTAATAGTGCAAATATCATGATTATGATGATATCACCTTAAATCAATTTTTCCAGTTAACATAAATAAACAACCCTCCAAATCCCTGGAATCTATTGAACACACTCCCAAACCTGAGAACAGTATCCTATCTACTAAACAACTCTTGAGGAGACAAAGGTGACTTTCCTAAGAACCAAAGTCCATACGTTGTCACTTACTCCATGTGGTTTTTTTGAAACATCATTTCAGATTGCGTTGGTATAGATATCCCAAACCCCAATTTATGAAAATCAACAACAATTTGCCAATACATCCAATGCTCACATTAAGCATTCCCTCATGTCGGGTGATGTGTGGAGCCCGACCCAATTTTTTGGCATATGCCAGAGACAATCCCATGCCAATTGATTTATGGCGAAGGAGACCTTCTAAGGATTTATCGACAAACAATAGGAAGGTTGTGGTGGCCATGAGTTGTCTCCATGGACCATGGATAGAGAATTTGAAAGAGACTCCTCCCCTTCCTGAAATGGCCTAACTCTAGACTTTTCAGATCCTTTATTAATTGCCATTTAACGATGGCAGCAATTCATGGTAACTCTCACCTATATCTTTTCCTCTAGTTAAGGGTTCTTTATTTTGTGTGTGTGTGTGTGATCATCCCAACCTCTCTCTCTCTCTCTCTGTGATGCATAGTCATGATCATGCATCTGATACCAATTACTGTTTACTATCTTCTGATAAATCCCTTGTGGAAGAAAAAGCAAGAAGTATGGATGAAGTATAGTAGTATAAGTGATACGTTTACCGGCGTTTATAGTAGTATAAGAGAGGGGAAAATGATTAAGGGCCAGAATAATCAATGTAGAAAAATCGATATAATTGAAAGGAAAAACTAGCAACCCCTGCAGTCTCAATTCCATGAATATATTTAGCAGACCAGCTCCGTGCTTCTTTAACTTAACTAAATCATCAGGGCATTAACAAAAATTAGATCTATAAGAGAATGGTGATGACTCAATTGCCTTTACGTGTCCCAAACTACAAATAGCATCTCTATTACACTAACCCGGTGACTCCATTGGACATAATTATGTTGTTCTGCATAGATAAAAAAGATTTTAAATCTACAATAGGCATCCAACCCATAAACATTCATGGTATCAAGCAAGTCAAACAACTCAATTCGCCTCTCTATATTATTGGATTTCAAATAACATGAACTACGCAGCTACACAATCATATGAATCAACGAAGCTCCAATAAAAAAAATGAAATGTTCACGCTCACTGAAACATGAGCAACAGATCAAACATGTAGGTCCCTGTTATTACAGCCAAAATCCGCAAAACGAGCTCGAGCAAGTGAAAATAATGAAATATATAAAATCCAACAAATCCTGCTACAGACCAGAAACATCAGAAGAATCTTTTATCAGCCATGGAGAACAGCTCAAATATCGAGATCTAAGTTCTAACAAACTAGAAATCTTTAGAACCATATCTGATCATAACAAAATTCAAGAGATCGACCAACTTTTCCAGGAACTGCTCGTCTACGACTGCTGAAATGTCCAGAAGTGATTCAACATTTTTTTTTTTAATAATAAAAAAATTCAAGAGATCGACCAACCACATGCCCCCTATTTTGGCTAGTGGGTGTTTACTTAAATGCTAAGATGAGATTTAACATATATATAAGTAAATATTGTCAGGAAAGACAGCATGGAATAACGATGTGGGAATATCTAAATGTTAAATTACCTCATTCGGCGTTCCTGACCTCGTAGCAGGTCCAACAACAATCTGTTGTTAAGATTTACAATAAATAAATGTGGGCATATCTAAATGTTAAAAAAAATTTATTAATGCTTATTAGAATATATACCTGCCCATGCAACATCTGTTGGATAAGCTGTTGCATGTCATTGATTTGAGCTTGTTGGGACGCCACCCAGGTCTTCGTCTCCTCAAGTTCAGCACGCAACCTATGGGTCTCGGCAACACCACTACCACTAGCACCGAAACTCCTCACAGATGACCCCCATAACCTGGTGGGAGTCGGGCCCATTCCATATCCACGGACCCGTCCAGGATGATCAGGCCCCAAGACCTGAGATAAAACATCATCTCGGCCTGTGCTATCTTCTGAGCCATCCGGTACCTGGTTGAGGAGTTCCCTAATTTGGTGCTGCAAACATATTGAAACATTTACTATCTTCAATTCCAATTAAAGTGATATATATTTGATAAAATGAAATATTTAAATTACTTACAATCTGCACTCCCGCCTGATCGTTGACCGGAAGGCCATTCTTCTTCGTGTGCGTCTTTATCCAAACCGCAGCACGGCCTGGAGCGACTAAAGAGGGACTCGCTAATCGCTATGGTAGTAACAATAATAGAACAACAAATATTTAATCCATGTGCATGAAATTGTTAAATAAGTTACTACGATTAAACCGAACATACCTCCTCCTCTCTAACTCTGGCGAAGCTCTTTGTGCCCGCCGTATGAGGAACTGTTTGGCACTCGCGACTCCTTTTATTTGTGGCCCTCCGTTTCTACAATATTGTTGCATAAATCAGTCAGACGGGCTAAAGTAAAATCAAAACTGTATTAACCATAATTGATTTCAATTATCAAACTAGCGGAATGCATGTGCAATGCACGTGACTGTCCTGTTCTAGTAAGTGCAATTGAATAGACTAAATAACTACAATTAAATATCTTATATCAATAAAGACACAGTTGAGCAAAGAAAATAAGAAAATCAAACACTTTTAACCCTTCCATGCTCTTTATAATAGTAGAGATATACCTGCCCCTCCTCAGAGTACCAGAAGTTGACGAGTACATTCAATTTTTCCCGAGGAATATCAGACGGGCACCGGGCATAGTTCTCAGCAGGAGGATCCGTGAAAATAAAATGCTTGTTCCCCATATCGTGCTTATTGTCCCGCCATTTCTTATCTAGAGACATCAAAAGGTAGTCATCTAGGAAAGGTGGGTAGTCGAACTTGTCCTATAAAAACGTTATTAAATTATTAATATTTGTGAAGAAGCTACATTAGTGAATGTTAATAATAATTGACCAACTTTTTTTGTTCTTACCCTTATCATACTCAAAGCTCGTTCTTTGTTGTCATCGGTGATGTCCTTCCAATTTTGCACATCTACTCGAAATAAATGGGCATCTCGTGCAATACCGCCCGACCATCTAGCCATCAAGCCAGCCTCCTTCCCCACTGGCTGCCCTTCTTCATTTACTCCGACCTTCTTTTTCTCTCCAGGGCGCATCTTGTGCACCTCTTTGCATTTGGCCTTACCTCGTACCTTCCTAGGCGGCACCACGGCGGGTGTGGAAGTCCCTGCACTAGATGGGGGGGTAAGTGTAGGATCCATCTGCAAAATATTTGTATTAGCTTCTAATATAAATGAGACAAAAAAAATGTCAACATTGATCAATATTGTTAGTAATGAGAAACAAGAGTATGCCATTTTTAGGATTAAATTTTGAGAGATCTTAAAGCATTCATTGATTCATAGTATTCAGGTTTGATAAAAAGTAGAAACAGGAGTATGTTATATGTGATTGATATTATTTACAAAAAGAGATATGGCAGTGTTTAACAATGCATCTCCTCTCCTCTTCAAATGAAAAATGTGATTTACTATTCTCAATTGGAACTCAGAGTCTTGAATTATTCACACAAGGTAAAGGAGTACGCCAACATTTGCCTCACAACATGTTTACATGCCAATAGATTTGCATATCCAAGAAACAACTTCCCATAGATGGTAAAACCAAATAAATTTTTTACTTTATGCTATAAAATTGTGAAATCAGAATTTTAGACCAAGTCAAGGAGGACCTCAACTCTTTTATATGTTAGATAGAATTAATAATTAAAAGGTATTGAGAATCAATCAACTAATTGCATTAGTTATTAGTTAAAAAGGAAAAATTGGGAGTGTGAAAATATCTGCTCTTAAACAGATTATGCCTTTTCCTGCTGGTTGTCTCAGTGACCCGAGGTCCCAGATCAAGCAACCTCTTTGGACACGTATACAGGGTTTTTCAAAGGATTAAGCCCCAAACAAGGTGATTCCAGATTAAAAACAAAGCAGAATTCTTTAATCCTGTGTTGAGTAAGAGTTGTTCTCTCAATTGATTCAGGGATCATTTCAATTAAACAAAATTTAAAAAATTTAAATCTTTCATGAATCACAGAGTTTGGGATTTGCCTAGCAGAAGAATATTTAGGGAAGAAAATCACAGAAAATGAACCAAAAGAGGATTTCTAAGAATCAAAAGCTGTATAAGCATTCTACTAACATTAAACTTCCAAATTTCAAAAACCCAAGTCAACAATTTAACTAAATGTGCTAAAAAGAGAGAGATATACAAAATTGATAAAAAAATTCTGATTGTGATGAGATATACTTAGGATACAATGCATCTCATCTTACATTTATTTCCTTAGTACTCCATTCTCTATCCAGAAGTTGGTCAGAGGTACAGTGAGTACTGCGTAGAGGAATGGAGTTGAAGAGGTGCTGTTCAAACTTGGCTATTTGGATGCTGAAAAGGGAATGCAAGCTTGGCTCAGTTGCAGAGGTGCAGAGTAGGGTTGGTGATATCTTATCAATAGCTTTATAAGTGTAGACTATGATCGTGAGGGGACTGTATAGGGCTGTTTTTGAAGAGGGTGGAAGTGCTGTTTGTGCAGAGCGGTTGTTGTAGGGAATGTGATGCTGAGGGTTGGATAGGCTTGTGTTTTGGAAAGATCATTATAAACAAGACTGCACATTAGACTATATATAGACTGCACAATATATCTTTTGGATAGGCTTGTTTTGAGGGTTGAATCTTAACTACAGTTGATGTATGGTAAAAAGGAGGGCATGGGCCAATCAAGACTGCACATTAGACTATATATGCTACTGCGGCAGTAAGTTATGTATTTTCCTTTAAATAAATATAACGATATTTTAATATTTTCATAAGAGACAATAAGGGAGATAAAAAGTATAAAAAAAGTCAAATTGTATTTTCTCTATATATTAAATGAATGGTCTCCTGTGAAATGACTAAACTATCCTTTAATTTTAGTGAGCTTGATAATTAATACATGGGTAAAAATATTTTGGTGGATGCCTTAACCTACCATCCTTAGTTCGATCCTCATCATGCCATCTCATTTCAGAAGCAGTCTTGGATGACATAAATAATCTTTGTAACCTGGGTTTCAACGGGAAGTGACACAAAATCTTCGCTGGAATTTTCTTTATTTTGTCTCTTGATTGATCATCCACTGTCATCCATCTTGATGCACCACAGATGTCACATACTTGCTTGTTTGCAGAATTTTTCCAATACAACATGCAATCATTGGGACATGCATCGATTCTGTCATAATTAAGCCCCAAGTTGGACATCACCTTTTTTGTCTGAAAGTAAGTATCAGGTAGTGTAGACCCCTCGGGGAGTACCTCCCTCAATAACTCAAGCAATAAAGTGAATGATTTGTTGCTCCATCCACTAAGACACTTAATCTGGTACAATCTTACGATGAAAGACAACTTCGTGTGATTCGAACATCCTGGATACAAAGGTTGTCCCACATCCCTTACCAATTGGAAAAATCTATCAGACTCAGTATTAGGATCCCGACTACTAGTACCCTCATCTTCATTTGGTATCCTGAACAAATCGTGCACCAAATCCTCCATCTCATTATGTCTGTCTTGCACAACAGGACTTTGAGTCACTGGCCCAACGGATGTGTGTTGTAATATGTCTTCCCCGTGATAAAACCAGATTTTATAATTCAGGTCGAATCCATAACAGATCATATGGTCGTACGCTATACCTCTCTCTTGATAAACGACATTGTTGCATTTGGGACATGGACACCTTATACCACCATTGTTATCAGTTGCTCCACGAGCTAATGCAAACTCTATAAAATGCTTCACTCCTTCTATATATTCCTTTGACACCCTATTTCATACAAAAAATACATTCACAATTGCTTAAGTACTAACACTTTATCAATCGATGCTTAATAAAAACTTTTGGACATCAAAACTACCTTGACATTCCAATCCAACTCCTATCCATGAGGTATACGATTACTGTTTTATAGAACCTTCTTCGTTAGCTATTCTGAGAAATAGAAAAAATATACCACATTAGTCAATTACAATAACACATGTGTCAACTAACTTTACCGTCTACACAATATGTATGCATGCATGCTTCCTATCGTCAACAACTCCTCTTCTAATGGGTGGGGTGTTCCTATCCCATTCAAGAATGCATAATCCCCAAAAGTCACCAGCTCAAGTACTTTGATCCATTTCAAGGAAATTTCGACAGCATTTCCCTATGGTTCTCCAAGTACACGACTTAGATTAGGGGCAAGCAAGCCACGTCGTCTAAATATGTGCCCAGAGAACAAGAGAAACGGCTGACTCCAATTTCCTCAATCTAGAAAAATCATGAGCAATTGACTGTACTGGAGATTATGCATTCTCAAACTGTCCAACCGGACAATTCAAGAATCATATACAGACAAATACACTTAATCACAAACAAGACCGAAAAGTTGTTAAACTGCATTTAGTCCTACTAGAGAACTAAATGTCATATTTACAACTGATCCGTCCAAATAGGTGATAACAAAAATGCATTTGTCACACAATGATTCTTGAACGGGAGATCTATGGTTCAATGCATGCATGTGTATGAACTTAAGCCAATACAAAAATCCAACCATCATAAATACAAAGTTTAAACACCCCTAACCAGTTTAAACAGTTAACATAGATACTCTTTGATGTGGCCAGTATTATGAACACAACTACCAGAACTTACATGCCCGAATCTCGGAATATCAAGGATAGAGAACTAAACAACATATTTACAACTGATCCGTCCAAATAGGTGATAACAAAAATGCACTTATCAGACAATGGTTCTTGAACAGGAGATCTATGGTTCAATGCATGCATGTGTATAAACTTAAACCAATACAGAAATCCAACCATCATAAACACAAAGTTTAAACACCTCTAACCAGTTTAAACAGTTAACATATATCGATACTCTTTGATGTGCTCATTATTATGAACACAACTACTAGAACTTACATGTCTGAATCTCGAGTTCCAAGGATAGAGAACAAAGCGAAGCGAGTCTTTTATCTGGGCTTAAAGTTTATGAGCATTCCTTATCTGTGGCCGAAATATCCTTGCATCCGAGACATATGAAGCAAATGACTACTACATTACTTCCCTGATGTGTTTATCTGTCTTCTCATACAGATGAACTTGTATTTCATTATATTGTGCTATAGGAGAAATGTCTATAGATTCGTAATACTTTTGCTAACTTCAGCTATGTACATCTGTGTACATTGTTATTATATATTGCGTTGAATCTTAATTTCGTCATTTTCTCCAAGGCTCAATACTATCAGGATCTGGGAAGTGTATGTTTATGGGGTTCAATTTCTTGATAAGGAGACTGGTATAAGATAATCTGGGTGGTTGTTTCCTGGCCCATGCACCAGGATCTGGGAAGACTTTTATGGCCGAAAGGAATCTTGTTAACATGAAGAAAGCTTATGACCATATAAATGTTTTCCCCATCCTAGCGCATGGATCAGGATACAATCACCTAGATTAACTTAATACCAGGTTCCTTATCAACAAATTGAAGTCCTCTAGTTGGGCTGGTTGACTTCACGATACTTTTCAATCTCAGCACCAAACGGAAACATACAGTTGAACATCTAAAGAAGTTGGAAAAGTTCAAGAGAAGTTCCATTGGGATTGCGTTGCATATGCATCCACACTTGAAACTTCGTTGTGGATTTGGTTTAAGACTTGAGCCCATGCCTAGGAAAGGGTTAGTTCGGGTAATAGGCTTAGGTCATTTGACTCTAAGAGTAGGGTTTTCAAATCCTCGACCTAAGAATCTAACTAGCTTTAGTTCTAGTGAGATGTTTTACTATAAATGATCATCCTGAAGACGAATGGGATTTCGATGGATGTTTTACTATCTTAAGTTCTGTCATGCAGTATACAAATTAGAGCAGAATGGGAACATGTTGTTAACAATTAAGAATTACTTAATGCAATAAAATTGAATGAGAATTTAATATCAAAAGATCTCGCATGTTATTTTAGTCTATCTATCAAGTTATGAATTAACTATATATATATATATATAACATTTAACCCATAATATTAAGAAACAGTAGAATCACAATCATTAGTCCAACATCATTTATTGCATTTAAGGGTACTAGAGCTAAAATTTTCTTTTGAAACAAATGTTAAGCATAATTAAGGGTACTATTTTTTTCTCTAGTTTTCTGGTGGCAAGGATATCTAGAGATACTTTCTCACTTCTTGGGTTTCCCTAACGGTAGTTTGCTCGACTTTGATGATTTCCAAGATATTTACCAAAACCAACAGAGAAACCCCATCTTTACAAACCCCGTCTTTACAAATAACCAAAACCCCAAAAAATTATAGAGAAAGAGAGGTCTTACCAATGACTGGAGAGGTGGAGCCACTGGAGAGAGTAGAGGTGGCTACCAGAGAGGGCGACCGGGACACAGACAGGTGGCAGGGAACTTCTACGGCTACAAAGGGGGCAAATTATTTGAATGTAATTAAGATTAATTAGGAGGCACTCCAAACCACATAATAAGGTGAGAGTGTCATACTCAAAACCTGAGATTCCTGAAAAGGGACATGAGAGAGGAGGGGGTCCCTATAAAACCAGAACCTGCAAAGAACTGAGATGAAGCACCTCTATCTACCTGTCTATCCCATCTTTCAATAAAGATGGGTTTAGAAGAGCTCACCCTACTGCACCGACCCGTCGTCGAGACCCCAGGTGGGTATGGCTTCTTTGCTACAATTACTAACCCAAAAAAAAAAAAACAATACTGATCAGCATGGTCAAAAGTCTCAATGAATCAGTGAACACCAGCTTCTTTAGACTCATGGTTGGTCCATTTTCCTCCTTTTCTTTTCTTTTTACCCGAGTGTTTTGTGGGGATACTTGCAGTCTGAGTATTACAAAAGACAGATGGGATTTTAGCATAACATGGAACATTCAGAGATGGTCAGGACTCTTAGCATTTTGTAAGTTAGGAATTAAGAAAATCGGATGATAACAACTGTTTGATCTATGGAATTCCTTTTTACCAAATTATATTGATCTGCTCTTCGATTCTAGGGTTTCCTAATCGTAATCGTAATCGTAATCAATCTCCTCTCAGATATTTCCAGTTTTTTGTGTGGTTGCTAATCTTCGATTCTTGTCACATCTAATGATCATGGACGATTGCTTCTTCAGATTGTTTTCGTGAATCGGAGCAGATCAATGTCGGAAATGTGTGGATCGTTGGTTCAGATGGGTCGGAAGAAGAAGAACAAGAGGCTTTTGTTGAAAGGTTCAACTCTTGCCCTAAGTTTCTCTCGTATTTTTGTTTTTTGAAATTTTAATCATAATCTCTTTTTAATCGGTAATGAGATAATGATTTGGGATTGGAGTTTTGATTAATTAGTAAGACGAGGGTATTTGGATGGAGATCACTGACTGAGGTCTTTCTCCCATTTGCTTGAATTGCAGAATTGAATCGAAGAATGAATATTCGAGACTGCAGAATTCCATCTAGTTTCAGTTGAAGAGTATTTACTTGGGTAGGAAGAGGATCACTGTTTTTACAAAAAAGAGAAGAAAGAGAGAAGCTAACTGGTTACTGTTTAATCTGGTGGAGCTTAGTTAGTGGGTCGTTATTAGGTAGTTTGCATTAATTTTACTGTGAATCCAATTCATCGTTGGATCTCTTTCTCTCTCTTTTCAATACTTTTTTTAGGTTGAGTTGTGTAATGGAGTTGTTGAGGAGGAAGAGGAAGGGAAATGAAATTCATTGGTGTTCAGATCCACCAGTAATTTTACCATCCAATCCCAAATTCCCATCCTCCTTGTCGGTCATTGGATCTCACTTGTCATTGGAAGATTAATTAGGAGAGAGTAGAGGTGGCTACCAAGGCTTTCAAAGCATCATAATAAAAACCACCCACCTTCAGAAACCACATGCATTTCAAGCAGCATGCATCATTTAAATCTACTAAAAGAAAAACGATCAATGAAATCCACCCACCTTCAGAAACACCAAAATTCCACGAAATGCCCTTCAAAAAAAGACCCTTATTAACAGTTATCCCCTTATATCAGCAGTCATAAGCCCATTCTTTTATAACCAAAAACATGTTTTTAATATTATTTAGTAATATTTTAATATTTTTTAGTAAAATCAAATATATAATATATCATTTCTAATAATTAGAAACAGAAAAGAACAGTAATTATTTTTTTTGGATGGTAAGCTGGGAAAAGAACAGTAATTATGAGTCTCACAAACCCTAAATTAATGAATGAACAAAATAGCATGCTTATACTAGGATAGAATCCAACTCCAACCATAAATAGTTACCAAGACTGCTAAAATCCTCCAAAATGAAAATGGGTTTAGCAAATAAAGTACATGGAAAATTAAACAAATCATCTCGTAATTACAATAAACATGGGGAAAATTGCAGTGGATATAGATCGAAACCGGTGGTCATGATTCCAACTATAGCATCGATTCAAATTGAGCAAAAAAGATAAAACTTAGAAAACCCTAACTGTACATGTAAAAGTAAAACCCATCAGATAACAAATGGAGAAAAGAAGAACGAATTGGAAATGTATGAGACTATAAGAACTTACTTTGAAGCTTTACCGGAGCACGAGCACAAGCAACACAGGAGAAGATGACCGGAGCAACGCAACAGAAGGTGGCCAGGGCAGAGAGCACGAGCAGGGAGCACGAGCAAGGAGGAGAGGAAACAGGAGGGAAAGAAAAAAAGGTCGGGGCCCTAAATCCCCAAATATAGATTCTTTACCGGCGTTTTAAAAAAACGCCGGTATAGACCATAAAAAATCGCCACCATTCCTTTGGCAGGAAATATTTTCGCGGAACCGCCCATTTCTATAACGGCGTTATTGTAAAAATCGCCGTTAATAATTGATTAATACTGGCGTTTTCACATATAACGCCGCTATAAATGACTCTTTAGTGGTGTCTTACAATAAACGCCGTTAATAGTTATATTTACCGGCGTTTATCTCTAAACGCCGTTATTTGTTCGCCACTATACACTTATAATTTTGTAGTGAATATGAACTCCTAACTAACAATATCAGAAACATCAACATAACATATTTATCATAGATAACACAATCATAATTTGAGCAAGTTCATCATAGTATTTCAAAGTGTACGGCATGCATAAATTGGAGTGCGGAAGTCTCATGAATATCTCATCGTTCTTTTTCTTTTATTATCCTATTCTTTTCTTCTTTTCTTTTTCATGAATCATCATTATCTTATTTTCATGTGAACATCATTAACATGCTTACATTTTAGCAATAACTTAAAGATACACTATATAGGTGAAAGAGATTACTATACTCTATATGCCGTATACTAATCCGTAACACTTTCTACGGTGCACAGGGATTCACTTTCTTGGAAATCATGTCATGATCTTAAACTGTTTGTCCTAGTCAATGCAAAACTCAATCATGCGGTTGTACTCGTGTTACGATTGTATTCTTACTCTTGATCATGACCTTTTCATGATTGTGCATATACCATGTCCAAATTTAATGATATGTTGTGGACTTGCGAATTTCGAACTAATGTTGATTATAAACCTGTGGTTTTTCTCGACTGTAGATGCAGCTCCACATCCGGCGGAGATAGAGACAAACTCAGATAGCACGTCCCAATCTGAGGATGAAGAAGGATGAGCTGTATCTCTGAAAAATCTGGTGTCTGGGTCTCGGGTGAGTGAGATCTGCTGCCAATGTCTTAACTAATTTTTGCCTACCTATATGAATGTCTATTGCAATTTTTGGATTACTAGACCCCAGTACAGGACATAATACATGCTTTAAATATTGTAACATTACTGTACTCATCCGTAATCTTGTTATTATAACTTCTCATTTAATTCCTCTATATTTTTTCTATATACAGCTGAATGGCGGTCTCAGTTCAGTACATTAGTAGATAAACTAGATCATAGTTTTGAGGGCTTAGAAAATTGCTGCAAAAGTTAGGTAGAGAAACGGATGTGGGCAAATGGGTTTCAGAAAGTGGTGCACAAATGAGCTTGCAGATTGTGAAAATTGCATTTACGGGGTTGTATTTTACAACAAAAGTAAAAATTGGGAAAAAAATAAAAAAATAAAGATTATGCACCAAAAGAAACAGAGACTGTAAACTAGTGTTGTCAGAACGGGATAGGGCATCGAACCAGTAGAGTGGCTGGTTCCTGGTTCCACCGGTCTGGTTCGAGTGTGTACTTTCTACTAAAAAACCTTTTTTCTTCATTTTTTCCCTAAAATTTTCCGGTTTTGACGGGTTCCGGCCGGTTTTGACCGGTTGTTAATATGTCCCAAATTTGAGGGTTTTGGGAATGGTCGAGGGGGCCGGTTCCCGGTTCCACCGGCCGGTCCGGTCCGGTTCTATCAACACTGCTGTAAACTGTGGTCATCCTGAGTTTTTTTTTTCCTCTCATGCTAATTGATGATAAATTTCCAGTCCAAGTTGTTTTAAATCTTTTAACTATATAGGGCTTTGGGATTTGCAGGCTTCACTCGTGTATATATTTAAAAGAAAATGGGAAAAAAAAGAGATAGAAGGGGAAGAAAAGAGTTGTAGCACTCAATGGAAAGAGCAGATTCAACCTAAGCAATGCTGGGGGGAAGTGCTCCCTTTCCAAATGTTCTCTACGAAACACTAGTGGGGCGTTTGGATTGGATTTTTTTAGCTAAAAATCAATTCTGATAAAGTAGATTTTGTAAAATAAATTGTCAAATAATTTTTTTTTCAAATAGTATTGTTCATCTTTGTATTTCCCAAACACTATTATTTGAAAAAGTTATTATTTGACAATTAATTTTACAAAATCAATTTTATCGGAATTGATTTTTGGCTAATAAAATCCAATCCAAACGCCACCTAAGGCTCTACTTGTCTAAATGTCTACAGCGGATAGACGGATAAAAATTTTAGACCGTTTGGATAACAAGTCTAAAGTCTTTAGCAATAAGACAAAAAGAGGTAAAACATCTTTTATAAAAAGTAAAGGAAATCATGATTTTTCATTTCGACGTTTGTGTCTAATGCGGGTAGACACTTGACGGTAATTCCGTCGCTTTTTCAGTCGATTGTACCCCTTTGAAAATTTCAAATACCTCTCCTGTCTCTCTTCTGTTGTCTCTGTAGTCGGCCCTCAACAAAAACAGTTGGTACGTATTTTGGATCGGGTCAGTTTATAGGTACTCCCAAATCTACTCCATAATCCTAACCGTTTTTATAACCAATCACTAAAGGCCAGGATTTGAGTTGCACCTTGGGAGTATCCCTAAACTAATTCGGTTGGATCTCTCTATTTATATTCATTTCCTTCTTCTCTCAATTTCATCATCCGCAAGGACCACAACGTCCCACACTCTCTCTCTCTACAACTGGGAAACAACTATGCCTTCTTCTACAGCTCAAGATCAACCAAGAACAATAACACTACCAACCAGCCACAGGCTACCCCCAAACACAACCCGGTTATCCCTATCATAGCTACCCCACCACTTCCAACGTCTATCACCACTTCCAACGCCTATCCTTACCGTGCACCACCCCCACCTAATTCCTCCTATCCTTCACAACCCTAACGCTCCAGGGGCACGCGCACCACCCTCATTCGTGGACTGATTGTTACAGTCATTGCATCAATCGTCGTAATTTTCGTGATCGGTTTCATCATGTGGCTTATCCTCCGTCCACAAGCTTCTGTATTCAGAGTCCAGTCTCTCTTTGTACCCACCTTCAACCTAACTCCCAATTGGTTGCCAACTGGGACGTTGGCTTGGCTGTAGTAAACCCAAACAGAAAAATGAAGGGTGGTGGGCATACAACAACAACCCTACTCTTCCAAGCAGGCAGGTTACAGTGTATATTGTCATCTTTGGGGTTCAACGATATAACCTTGATTTAAAAATGTGTCCCTTTTAATTCATTTGATGTCACATTTTTAAAAATGACATCAATTGCCCCTATAGTAAGAGGAAATAAGATGATATTACCAAAACACAGTTTTATAAAAAAGTTTTGTTAGTTAACGTACGCTGCCAACGGTTTTCTTTCTACAATTCTATTTTTTAAAGATGTTTTTGCCATAGATTTGTTTTCGACAGATCTATCCGAAATAGACAAGATCTACCAAACGAACCCTAACCTCCATCATCTCTTTTTAAGCTTTCCAAGAACAAAAGCTTTTTAGTTGGGCTTTTGTCTTACCGAATTTTAATTCTACTTTCTACTTGCAGGTCTAGCAGAAGCAATAAGTTGGCAAATGTATATAATCCACAGGGCTTATGAATTTGAGGGGTATAATCATGTGTTGAATGTATCAATGGTTGGCATGGGGAAATGTAACCACTCTACAAGTACTGATTGTTAAGAGGCCATTTTCCTAAAAAAACAAAAGCCATTCATAATGATGTTATTTTGTAGCTGAGTGTTAGTCTCAACCCTGTTTCAGATTTTTTTGGGCATTATGAAATCCAGATTTCCCCAGGCATGAACGTGTTCGATCTGGCTTTGAAAGTTTAGCAGTAGAAGTAATAGTTGAACCCCTTAGAAGGTTTGTTTTGGAGGGTTTATTTCCTGAGTCGGTCAATGGGTACTCTCAAATATATTCCATAATATTCCTAAATGATTATAACTAACTACTAAGGGCCAAGATTTGACTTGGCTTATTTTTCTTTGTAATGTCACATCAGCTCTAATCCTAACCCTAATCCTAACCGTTTGTTTAATATTGGAGTTAAACAGTTAATATTTGAGAGTATCTAGTGTTAGGATCTAAGGTATTTGGGAGTATCCGGAGACTAATTTTTTTTAATAATCGAGGGAGCAGTCTCTCACACATAATGTCAGTGCTAGTGGATTCTCAAGGAATGGGATCAGATATGGCATCATTTCCACCTTGCACCTATCAATTCGGCATCTACTCTGGCCACCATCTAACAAACATCACATTCTCATTGGAGAAGTGAATTATGAATGGAACAGATGGGTGGGTTAAAGCCTTAAAGGGGTTGTCAAGCAATTTGTCCCTTGCTTGAAAGGAACTCTATAGCTTTCTAAAATCAAGTTGTCCAAGTTCAACCGTGTCATCGTTATTGCCCGCATCCGCACCTCCAAAATATCGGTAACCGGTATGCTGGGGAACTGGTTAAAAGTTGACTGTAGAATTGGGCCTTGTAAACAAGTTTTAACTAATTGAATCTTTATGTCAGGTTGGTAGCTGGAGGTGATTTAGAACTTATTTATTTATTTTGCATAAATATCATGTCAATTTCTTTTCTCTTTATCTTTATCATTTTTTAGGCCCAAGCCTGGCCCGTGCCCAATCTTGACCCTGATGGTAGGGCTTGGGCCGGACCCTTACAAGTGAGGTCTCGGCTTAGATCGATCCCAGCTCGGCACATTGACAGCGAAACAGTCCTTGAAGAGTTTTAAAGCACCAAGTCTAGGCCGAGTGTGTGCAACAGCCCTGGGGATGCTTTTCCATGAGTAAATATGAGGCGGAGCTTCGCTTTGAGGCAGTTGATCCCTGTTCACCTATTTGCTGTGTAGATGGTGGCCGTCTTATAATTACTGAGAGAGGTAGGGGCATTTTGGTACAGATTGTTCTACCATAGTTACAAGATTGCCAATGCTTATGCACACTGATTGGTGATCTTCTCCAATTGTAACTGGTTTTGGGCAAAACCGGTTCCAACCTTGTGGTCACCACATGTCCGTTTTTTACACCCAACTGTGGTTAAGATTCACTTACACCTAGGGTTCACCAAACTACCTTTGGTTTTTTTTTAAAAATATTTTTTAAAAATTAACCCTATGAGATGGTAAATTTTAACCACAGTTAATAAAAAATTTATTATTTAAAAAAAAAAACCAAAAATAGGTAGATGAACCTTAGGGGTGAGTGAATCTTAACCATAGTTAAGAGGTGTCAAAAGAGACATGTGGCCACCTCAAGGGCTTAACCGGTTTTGGCAAAACCGTTTACAACTGGAGAAGAATACGTCCCGCACTAAAAAGGGCTCCTCAACTGCTTAGAGCATAGCTCCAATGCATATATAAACTAAATTTTTATTAGCAAAGTAGGGAAGGGAATATCTGGCAACTCTTCTTTGGAATAATAAAATCTTGAATGAAAATTACTCCTCGACAACGATGACAAGACTTGGGCTGCTTTAACATTGAAGCATGGAATTTTTTCGAGTCCGTTGTCTGTGCAACATAAGACATTGATAATCAAGACTAATGAACTTGGTAACCTATTTCTTTATTCCTATGTATTAAATATCATTAGGTATTTTTTTGAGACAATTTATCAAATAGAGTAAGCATGAGATAGTAAGAAAAGTCGTACTCTATTTATTATCTCTTTGGGTCGTAGTGGGCTTAAAGTAAAGCAAATCCTCCCAACAAAAGTATTGCTTTCAGAGTTGGACTTGTAGTGGCAGATAGCTGCCAAGAGTATGACTTCGATGTACCTACTCGAAAAGGCACATTACTTTGACAGTTAAGACTATTAAGGCGAAACCCTAAAAAAAGGATGATTCATGATAATACCTATTATCTAGAGCTAGACCGCTGGCTTAAACATTCAATGGTTTTAAACACTAGATGGGGTCATCATTTAAAACAAGTGTATGCATAGCACCATTGGATGTTTGATCAATCGGTCGATCTCTGGATGATATTAGAGTTGGACTTGTAGTGGCGGATAGCTGGCATGAGTATGACTTTGATGTGCCTACTCAAAAAGGCACATCACCATGACAACTAACACTATTAAGGCGAGACCCCAAAAAAATTATGACTCTCAATAGTACCTACTACCCAGAGTTAGACCACTAGTTTAAATATCCAATGGTGTTAAACACTAGGTGGGGTCATCATTTAAAACAAGAGCATACATAGCACCGTTGGATGTTTGATCAAACGGTCAATCTCTCGATAGTATTAGAGTTGGACTTGTAGTGGCAGATAGCTGGCATGAGTATGACTTTGATGTGCCTACTCGAAAAGGCACATCACTATGACAACTAACACTATTAAGGCGAGACCCCAAAAAAAGTATGACTCTTGATAGTACCTACTACCCAGAGTTAGACCACTAGTTTAAATATCCAATGGTGTTAAACACTAGATGGGGTCATCATTTAAAACAAGAGCATCCATAGCACCATTGAATGTTTGATCAAACGGTCAATCTCTCGATAGTATTAGAGTTGGACTTGTAGTGGCAGATAGCTGGCATGAGTATGACTTTGATGTGCCTACTCGAAAAGGCACATCACTATGACAACTAACACTATTAAGGCGAGACCCCCAAAAAAGTATGACTCTCGATGGTACCTACTATCCAGAGCTAGACCATTAGATTAAACATCAAATGGTGCTAAACACTAGGTAGGGTCATCATTTAAAACAACCGCATATATAGCACCATTGGATGTTTGATCAAACGGTCAATCTCTCAATAGTATTAGAGTTGGACTTGTAGTGGCAGATGGCTGGCATGAGTATGACTTTGATGTGCCTACTCGAAAAGGCACATCACTATGACAACTAACACTATTAAGGCGAGACCCGAACAAAAATTATGACTCTCGATAGTACCTACTATCCAGAGCTAGACCATTGGATTAAACATCCAATAGTGTTAAACACAAGGTGGGGTCATCATTTAAAACAAGTGCATATATAGCACCATTGGATGTTTGATCAAACGGTCAATCTCTCGATAGTATTAGAGTTGGACTTGTAGTGGCAGATAGTTGGCATGAGTATGACTTTGATGTGCCTACTCGAAAAGGCACATCACTATGACAAGTAATACTATTAAGGTGAGACCCCAAAAAAAGTATGACTCTCGATAGTACCTACTGTTAGACATGATGCACAGAAAAGTCATTTAGATTGTTACAACCTTATTAATTTGATTAATAAATATTTTTTCTTAATCTATTGTGTATTCATTATAGGTAATTGACCATGATCATGAGATGATCTATACGATATGAGATATCGATAAAGGTACATAGGATATATTGTCGGAAAGTTATGTGATTAGATTATTATAGGTAGATATAACTTTCTGGTTCCTTATACCTTATACAGTCACAGCTGTGGGTGAAGCTGGGCACTTCACTTATATGGCTGCTAGAATGCTAAGATGTTCTCAATAGTTAAGATGTAGTTTTATCTTGAACTATTGTAGTGGAGACTACACATCAGCATATGGGTGCTTAAATGTACATTGACTGATTGCATTCAATGAGAGACCTCTTGCATAAACATACTATCTGTTAGTTGGTCTCTCTCATTCACATTGAATGGTTTCGATGATCCTTAGATCTAATGAGTTCATCTATGACTGGGTAGTGATCTGACTGTTTTGATTCCACCAATGTATTTTTTAACTTAGGGAATACAATACAGTGATAGTTGGATAGTCAGAAATTGTTCGAGTCATGATGAATTTCAAACAAGAAATCTATGCTCATTAATTTGAGAGATTATCTAAGTTCCGGGTAAGACAGTTCATTAAGTTCAAATCCTGCACAGGTGATTTTGAAAACAAAATAAGTTTTGAAATATACTTTTATTAAATGGTATTATACTTATAAAATGATTTTTTCAAAATGTTTTTTATGAGAAATTGTTTCTCATGGCTTAATCATAAGTCTTGGAAACCCGGATGATTTGCAATGAGCTATGAGTTAGATAGTATGTCAATCTCGAAGGTCCATTAGGGATAATGTATTTGGAAGGATAAATCGAATTTAAAAGTTCATGTGGCAGGATCCGTAATGGTTAATGTTCATACACTGGGATTCAATTGCAACATGGATATCTCACGTCACTTGCAATTCTGATGTAATTCCCATTTAGGGTCAATGGGATAACATTGGATAAGCCAGGGTAAGAATGTTCTAGAGCAATCTGTGGAGGTGCTCACATAAGAAATACAAGCTCATTAATTGATTAAAAGTTAATCAATTATTTTAAGTGATTAAAAGTTAATCATTTAATTAAATAGATTAATAGTTAATCTATTGTTTAAATTAATTTTTAATTTAAACTAAGGGATTATTTTAGTAATTATTTAGTTAACATAATTAAAGGGGAAATGGGTTTGACCCATATCCATAAACCCATTAAAATGGACCTTTAATATGGGCCAAAGCCCATGGGTTTAAACCCTAGGGTGAGGCGCCCACTTAAGGAATCCTAATTGGATTAGGATTTGTTTAATTGAATAATTATTGAAATATAATTCCTTTCATTATGGAATTAAAATCTAAGTGTTGGATTGCAATTAGGATTAAGATGTTATTGTAATAGATTACAATAAGGAATTTTAACTCCTCAAATCCCACGCTCCATAGAAGCTCACACCCCCCTTGTGGATTCCTAGTTTGACTAGGTTTCCTACTTTGGTATAGGATATTGACTTATCCATTTTAATTAAGGAATCCTCTTATAATAGGGACTCTTTAATTAATAGGATTAATATAACTAAAGTAGTTATAAATTAAGTAGGAGTTTATTTAATTAATAATAAGGGTCATTGTTAATTAATAAATCCTACTAGATAAGATCAAGTTGGAGTAGGATTAGGATAAGATCCTAGTCTATAAATACCCCAACACCCTAGACCATTAAGTAGAATTCTCCAGAATTTTTTTTCTCCTCTCCTCTCTCTCTCCAAACCGTGAGCCCTAGGGGAGACCCTTAGGGATTTTCGTGAGCTATATTGGTGGTCCTAGTTGGGTTTTGCAAATCTAGGGTTTTGAACCTTAGTATTATTGGTGATAGAAGGTGTACACCATTGATCAATCTTCTTTCTCTTGCTTCTATAATTCCAAAGGAGATTCTAAAGTTTCGTGGGGATAGCGAAGAACAAGGATTGAGCTTCTAGTATTTATTCGGAGAAATCTCTACAAAGAGTTCTGACGGTTCGAGTGGATTAAGCTTCACCGGTGAAAAACATTCACCGAGGTGATATGAATAAAACTCTTAGATAATTTTGATGCTTTCTATGGTGTTAAGAACTAGGGGATCTAGTTTCCGCATAAATTTTTATCCGGATCCCCCTTCAATTGGTATCAGAGCTCATGGTTAGGAGTATTTTTTATTTTATTTTGATAAGGTAATTAAATGGATGATTTAATTCATGAGATGAATTAATTTAGATCTATTTAATATTGCTCGTAGTTTTTATTATTTTATTTGTTCATAAGATGAATAAATAAATATTTATTATATTATTGAATGAGATTTGATAATTAAATAAATTTTTAAAAACTAGTATTATATGTGGTATAATTAAATTCAAAACAAAGAGTTTATTTTGAAATTTCTTTTAAATGATTTGATCATTAATTAATAAATCCTATGGTATTTGACACCCTTGCTTAAGCGTTCTTGGAGATTAAAGCTTATTTCGATTTAAATTGATTCATGGATTTTCGAATTTGTATTTGATTAAAAGAATCGATATAGTTTCGGTATTTTGGCCATAACTGTATGACCTTAAGTCCAATTTAGGTCTGTCAGTACATCGTTTCGAAGCCGTCGAAAAGATCTATAACTTTCGTGAAGAAATGTTTTCCAGAATCAATATTTTTGAGGGTCAAAACTTGAGTCGAAAATCTAAAGCGGGAAAATGAGTTTTTTTAATTAATTTTCCAAGAGGCTTTCAAATTTTTCCTAAATTGCATTATTTGATTATGAAAATTGTTTTATGGGAAATATAATTGTTTTATTTTTTTCGGGGTTTCATCTATATAAGATATAGACTTTTATCGGGCGATTTGATAATTGTTATCATATTTTAAATCTTTTTAAAAATAAGAAAAAATACTCCATCGCCATGTAGCATCTTTTTTATATGAGATTATAGTTATGGGTCATAATATATGATAAATTGTTTATCATTCATGCATTCATACTAGAGGTTAATATGTAGTAGGTTTTGGCAATCTACAAAAGGCGGATTCATTCGGTTTCCCTGAAAAGGGCGAATAGAATACTAGTTTCCCTAATGCCATTTAAATTCTATTTAATGCATTGGTGGACATGCTACGAAGGAGGATGTTGCGATGTGATCTACATAAGATGATAAGGGAAGGGATCGCGAAGGAGTTTGCGAGCTACCTTTATTCTTATCACATGCCCTTGCATCCATGCATTTTAATTTATTGATCCATAACGATTAATCTTGTATACTAATGTTTTACTATCATAAGATGATAACTACTGCTTATTTTATCATGGGATGATATCTGCTTATTTATTGACCCATAACGATTATTTTATCATTGGATGTTTGAACAAACGGTCAATCTCTCGATAGTATTTGAGTTGGACTTGTAGTCGCAGATAGCTGGCTATGCCTACTTGAAAAGGCACATCACTATGACAACTAACACTATTAAGGTGAGACCACAAAAAAAGTATGACTCTCGATAGTACCTACTATCCAGAACTAGACCACTGGATTAAACATCCAATGGTGTTAAACACTAGGTGGGGTTATCATTTAAAACAAGTGCATACATAGCACCATTGGAAGTTTGAAAAAGCGGTTAATCTCTAGATAGTATTAGAGTTGGACTTGTAGTGGCCGATAGTTGGCATGAGTATGACTTTGATGTGCCTACTCGAAAAGGCACATCACAATGACATCTAACACTATTAAGGCGAGAACCTAAAAAAAGTATGACTTTCGATAGTACCTACTATCCAAAGCTAGACCATGGGATTAAACATCCAATGGTGTTAAACACTAGGTGGGGTCCTCATTTAAAACAAGTGCATACATAGCACCATTGGATGTTTGATCAAACGGTCAATCTCTCGATAGTATTAGAGTTGGACTTGTAGTGGCAGATAGCTGGCATGCGTATGCCTTTGATGTGCCTACTCGAAA
Source organism: Tetracentron sinense (assembly GCA_015143295.1). Classification (NCBI taxonomy): domain Eukaryota; kingdom Viridiplantae; phylum Streptophyta; class Magnoliopsida; order Trochodendrales; family Trochodendraceae; genus Tetracentron; species Tetracentron sinense. Next base: position 31,908,291 of record CM026569.1, on the reverse strand, counting down.
AGGCACATCACAATGAAAACTAACACTATTGAGACGAGACCCTAAAAAAATTAGGACTCTCGATGGTAACTACTATCCAGAACTAGACCATTGGATTAAACATCCAATGGTGTTAAACACAAGGTGGGGTCATCATTTAAAACAAGTGCATACATAGCACCATTGGATGTTTGATCAAACGGTCAATCTCTCGATACTATGAGAGTTGGACTTGTTGTAGAGTCTTGAATCTAAATTCTCTGTTTCTATGTTATTTATTAAGGATATTTTAGTCTTTTATCATGCTTTATGTTTATGTAATAATGTCTAATTGGTGGGGTGTGATCTAAGCTTAATCAAATTTGTGAAGAGAAGGATACTTTAGTATGCCCAGAACTTTAGGAAGCCCCAGCTTTGTCCCCGAATCGGTAAATTGGACTAAGTATCAAAATTACAGAGCACCGATTGCTCGGTCTCAAGGGGGATTGATCGACTGGTTAACTAATTTGTATGGGCATTTTTTCCAGAGGGTGATTTTTGACCGATCGCTCGGTCAAGATCTCCTATCGCTCTGTTGGGCACCGATCGCTCGGTCATAACCATCGATCAATTAGTCTTTCGCATTTTGCAGATTTTCATTGAGGGCTTTTAGGTCTTTTGGCCCTCACCCCTTGGCTATATAAGGCTTGCTCAAGCCTTGGGTCCACACACACCACCTTTAGAGATATTTTTGGTAAGAGAAGAGAGAAAACCTAGGGTTTCTAAGAGGGTTTTGCTTGGTGAAGGTGGAGATTACTCTTAGAAGGAGGAGAAAGCTCTGAAATCTTCCTCAAATCTTCTTGAGAGCGATTTAGATCCAAGGGAAGGATTCCTAAGGTTGATATCCCTTCTAACTCAATCCTATTTAGGTGTTTTGTATGCTTAAACTACAATATGTATAGATTATTAAGAGATTACATGAACATGCATGGATTAAGAATGGAAATATGAATTTAGGACAATATACTCTCTAATCTAGCTTTGATATTCTTATGAATATTGATTTGGCATGAGAAATGATGGATTAGTGTTGGATTTGCATGATAAGTAAGGATGTGAAATGGATTTGTATTTTAGAAGCTTAAATTAAATTATGCATTATGTTTATGAACTATGGTTGTATGGAAATGATGATGAATGGACTAAAATGGAGAATGGATGAATGTATGGATTGGTGAAAGGTTTGGAAGGGATGAATGTGGTTTATTAATGAGTAGGGATATGGTTTTGGAGTGTGAAAATGGGAAGGGCATGGTATACATAATTAATGCATGGTATGTGTTTGTTGAAATGCCTAAGAATACTAAGTATGGAAAGTGATAATATTGAAAGGCTTGTGTATATATAATAAGTTATGCTATGATGAATTATGCTTAGAATTATGTTAGAAACGTTAACATGAATATGTCATGATATGAAGTATGTTTTGATAATGTTATGATTATTCAAGTTGCATGGTGATTGATATTCGGGTAGGCCAATACTTAGAGGAAGTCCTCCATGTCGGGAATTCTCTAACTAGGGAGATGTAACCTAGCGGAGTTTTTTGACGGAAGATGGAATCTAAGTAATTACTAAAGTTGGATGTTAATCACGACACTCAAGCCCAAGTGCACATGTGTGATAGGTTACAAGTCTCACTTGTACATGATCATGGACACAGACGTTACATGGACACAGACATTGCATGGACTCTGAATCACAAGGACAAGGACAAATACAAGGACACTGAATTACAAGGACTCTGAACACTGAATTACAAGTACAAGAACACTGCATGTTTTAAAAGGACCCTGAATTCAAGTAGCTCCGGTTTTCGTTGATGCTCTCCATGGATAAGATTTCAAGTCTTGGATAATTATCATGGACATTTGGGATCTAAAGAGCTCTAGGGGCTTACGTTTCTGTCGATGCACCTCCATCTATCTAAATACAAGACCTCGAAACCAATTTTTATGGGAAAACAAGCATGCATTGCATTCATGGCACAAGTTCCAGAGTTACAAGTCCAAGAGTCACAAGTTCATGAGTAACACAAGTACACAAGGCAAGTTAAGTCATGATGTTCACATGTTCCGTACTCTGATTATATTTATGTTATATTAAACTTTTATTGACTTTACAATTGTTACATGATTTGGATATTTGACATATGCTTGTATTATTATTGGTTAGTTTGGATATCCGCTGAGTATTCCGTGCTCAGTCGACCTGTTATTGTCATACAGGTATAGCGCAGGATCAGATGACCCCTCCTTGGGTGGAAGAGGAGTATTTTGAAGAAGTAGAAGAAAGTGATCTTCCAGTTGAGGGAGTTTGGGATCTTGACCAGTCCCCATATTACTAGTTTATTTCCAGTTTCAGTTTTGTTGGATGAGAACTTGTAATAGACACTAGGCTTATTAGTAGATGTTGCTTTAGAAATGTTATGGATTTTGGATATATCAATTGACGACATTTGGATGGATCTTTTTATATTGAAAGAAATTTTATAGTTGCTATTTTGGAGAGAATTATCTTTTAGTTATGCCTTTTTTCCATGGAAGTCAAGCAGGGACAAGTAATGTGACGGACCCAAAGTCCTATTAGACCAAGGTGGGGTTTTGAGGTCGTTATAGAGGTGGTATCAGAGCAAAGACATTAGAGTCCTTAGGACTAAGATGTTATGGTTAAGAATGAGAGATTGGTCTATCTTGGAAAAGCAACATCAAGTCTAGGATGATAGGTTTATTCTAGGCTTAAGTTTAGAATTAGTAATGTTTGTGGAACTATTTCTAAATGATGAAATGGTTTGTTGTGCTTTAGGATTTAAGCTATGAGGCGTGGCACAAGAGGTTATCGAGAGGGCCATGGGATAGGAAGTAGTGGGGGAGGCACTCCTGATGATGGTGGTCCACCGGATATGAGCCGTATACTGGAGACTATTGCTACTGCTATCACCTAGCAGACTGCACTCCTAGCGGCAGGGCAAGTGAGGCATAATAGGCCGACTGAAGTTCACCCACCCCGACATAATGGAGTGGAAGCTTTTAAGAGAATGAGTCCTCCAGCCTTCTATGGTAGTACAAATCCTGCAATTGCTGAATTGTGGATCATGCAATTAGAGAAGATTTTCTCCGTGCTCGAGGCCACCGATGAGCAGAGGGTGAAATGGGCCTCCTTTGTTATGGAAGGTGAGGCTGACCATTGGTGGAGGGCCGCATCTAGGCAGAGGAATGAAGTGCGACCCGGGCAAGAGTGGACTTGGGGAGAGTTCCTTGACATCTTCTACAAGAAATACTATCCGGTGTTCATGAGAGATCGAAAAGAGATTGAATTCTCTACCTTGGAGCAAGGGAGAATGTCAGTGGCCGAGTATAAGGCCAAGTTTGTGGAGCTTTCTAGGTTCGCTCCTCATCTGATTGCTATGGAGAGAGTGAAAGCAAAGAAGTTTGAGCGAGGTTTGAAAGATTTTATCTGAGAGAAGGTTTCGATACTTCAGCTCAAAACATGTAAGGATATGTACCAGCGTGCCTTGATAGTTTAGAATAATTCAGAGGAATTTTTGAAGAAGATGCAAGCAGGCAAGTATGGTTCCAAGGATAAGAGGTCGAGGATGTTGGGCCCGATGCCAGTTGCTAGGCCTACCTTGTACCAGAGGCCGATACTAGTGGCTCCTCAGACTCCATGGGTTATTTCTCCTACTCCTTGGGCACCTACCCATTCGCCTTGTGGCTAGTGCAGCAAGAGGCATCCAATAGGGGAATGCCGATCAGCTACTGGAGGATGTTTTCATTGTGGGACCCACTGGATCAGAGATTGTCCAGTTCAGACTCGGCAGGTACCTTCTCAGACTCAGTCTCAGGGAGTCAGACCCTTAGGCAAACAGCCCATACAGCAGAGGCCACCACAGGGCTTTAGACCTCAGCAACCCCACCAGCCAGCTCAGGGTTGGCTGTTTTCTACCTCAGAGCAGGATGCACAGGCGTCTGACAACGTTGTGTAGGGTACGTATAGTTTATAAATTCAGTTTTGTATGTTATGTTCCCTCTATACTTTGGTGATGGTTGCTATTACATATCAACATGCTAAATATATATTATTTATTTGTGCACCTGATTTGACACACTTAGTTATGTATTCAATTCAGGCACTTTGCTGGTAAATGACTTCCTAGCTCATGTGTTGGTTGACACCGGTTCTACCCACTCCTTCATTACACCTAGTTTTGCATGAGAGTTTTCGATGGAGCCAAGTTTGTTAGATCGTGAATTATCGATCGTCAGTCCTGTTGGTAGTTCAGTCATTACTGATAAGGTTTATCGAGATTGTGATATTCGAGTGGGTCAGAGAGAAATGCCAACTGATTTGATTATCCTTAAATTCTAGGACTTTGATGTCATACTAGGCATGGATTGGCTTTCCAAATATCATGGGCATGTTGACTGTTTTGGGAAGGTAGTCAACTTTAGGCCAATCAATGAGACCCCTTTTCCTTTCCAAGGGTTGAAGAAGAAAGACTTAGCTCGATTTACGGCATTGAGTCTTACTACCTCGGAAGCACCAGATTCCTCAAGTATCCCTGTTGTAGAGGAATTCATGGATGTCTTTCCCAAAAATTTGTCAGGTTTGCCACCGGATAGAGAAGCAGAATTTGCAATTGAATTAGCTCCGGGCACGACACCTATCTCTAAAGCGCCATATTTGATGGCTCCAGCAGAGTTGAAAGAGCTAAAGGAGCAGATTGATGAATTGCTCAATCTTGGATTCATTCGCCCAAGTGTATCGTCTTGGGGAGCTCCTGTATTGTTTGTGAAGAAGAAGGATGGTTCGATGAGAATGTGCATCGACTATCAGCAACTAAACAAGGTCACTATCAATAAAAAATATCCTTTGCCTAGGCTCGATGATTTGTTTGACTAGTTGTAAGGGGGGAAATACTTCTCCAAGATTGATTTAAGGTCAGGCTACCATCAGTTGAAGATAAAGGCGGAAGTTGTGCCTAAGTCTGTATTCAGGACCAGATACGGGCACTTTGAATTCCTAATCATGCCGTTTGGTTTGACAAATGTTCCGGCAGCGTTTATAGATCTCTTGAGCAGAATCTTCAAGCTGACTCTTGATCGATTCGTGATCGTGTTCGTGGATAACATTCTAGTGTATTCCAGGACACAGAAGGAGCATGAGATACATCTTCGGACCACATTGAGGACACTCCGGGAGCATGAGTTGTATGCTAAGCTCAGCAAGTGCGAGTTTTGGCTAGAAATGGTAGCATTTCTAGGCCATGTGGTGTCAAGAAAGGGAATTTCAGTTGATCCGGCTAAGATAGAAGCGGTGGAAGGTTGGGGAAGGCCAAAGAGTGTCACAGAGGTTCGAAGCTTCTTGGGCCTAGTTGGATATTATCGAAGATTTGTGGAAGGATTTTCCAGTTTGGCAGCTCCGCTCACTCATCTGACTCGAAAGAACACACAGTTTGAGTGGAACGAGAAATGAGAGGAGAGTTTCCTTGAGTTGAGGAAGCGCCTCACTATCGCCCCCATTTTGACTGTTCCATCCAGTAACGGAGGTTTTGTGGTGTATAGTGATGCCTCACTCATTGGGTTAGGTTGTGTTCTTATGCAACACGGGAAGGTAATTGCCTATGCTTCTCGGCAGTTAAAAGACCACGAGAAGAACTATCCTACCCATGATTTGGAGTTGGCAGCTTTAGTCTTTGCTCTTAAGATCTAGAGACACTACTTGTACGGTGCGCAGTTTGAAATTTTCACCGATCATAAAAGTCTAAAGTATTTGTTCTCGCAGAAAGAGCTGAATTTGAGGCAATACAGTTTGGTGGAATTCCTCAAGAATTATGATTGCTTTATCCAATACCACTCGAAAAAAGAAAATGTAGTGGAAGATGCGCTAAGTAGGTGTCCTACTGGATTCTTGGCCCATTTGATGGTCCAAGAATGGAAGCTACTTGAAGAAGTGTCTAGCCTTGATGCGGGTTTCAGTGTTGGAGCGTCTGGAGCTTTGTTGGCTAACATTATGGCCAGGCCAACCTTATTGGACAGGATTAAAGAACTACAGTGGAATGATGAAGAATTGCACGTTGCCATGAACAAGTCACTTAGCAGTGGATTTGAGGATTTCTCTTGGAAAGATGGTGGAGTCTGTTTTAAGGAGACTTTGTGTTCCGGATAATGAGGATTTAAGAAGGGAGATTCTGGATGAAGCATACAAGTCAAAGTACACCATCCATTCAGGGGGTACTAAGATGTACTAGAACCTCAAGAAGTATTTCTGGTGGAGAGGTATGAAAAAGGATGTGGCTACCTATGTATCTAGGTGTTTGGTGTGCCAGCAAGTTAAAGTGAAACACAGGAGACCGGCAGGACTTTTTCACTCCCTTCTTATTCCCGAGTGGAAGTGGGAAAATATCTTCCTGGATTTCGTTGTTGGTTTGCCAAGGACAGAGAAGAACTTTGATGCCATTTGGGTTGTGGTCAACCGATTGACTAAGTCGGCTCATTTTCTTCCCTATCGGACCACTTTCAACTCCAACCAGTTGGCTAACCTTTATATCAAGGAGATAGTCTGTTTGCATGAAGTACCAGTTAGTATTGTTTCCGATCGAGATCCAAGGTTTACTTCTAGATTCTGGAAGAGTTTTCAGCAGGCCATGGGTTCCTGTTTAGATTTCAGTATGACATTTCATCCGTAGACAGATGGACAAACTGAGAGGGTGAACCACATTATAGAGGACATGCTATGGTCTTTCATGTTAGACTTCCAAGGTAGTTGGGATGATCACCTGCCATTGGTTGAGTTTGCCTATAATAATAGCTATCAAGCGAGTATTCAGATGACACCATTTGAGGCACTCTATGGGAGAAGTTGCCGCTCACCTTTGTGTTGGGATGAAGTTTGCAAGAGAAAGCTTTTGGATCCAGAGCTGGTGGGTCAGACTGTGGATAGAGTTCAGTTAATCAGAGAGAGGTTGAAAGCAGCTCAGAGTAGGCAGAAGAGCTATGCCGATACTTGTAGGAGAGATCTTGAGTTCCAAGTTGGAGATTTTGTGTTTGTTAAGATCTCACCTACGAAGGGAGTGATGAGATTTAGCAAGCGAGACAAGCTTAGTCTGAGATATGTGGGTCCTTTTGAGATCATCACCCGAGTCGGGGAAGTTGCATATCGGGTCACCTTACCACCTCACATGGAAGGTATGCACAATGTCTTTCACGTCTCTATGTTGAGGAAGTACATTTCGGATCCTTCACACATCATTCATTTGGATCCCTTGGGAATTCGGGAAGATTTGACTCTAGTGGAGCAACCGGCTCAAATCTTGGACCAGAAGGAGCAAGTTTTGCATTCTAAGGTCATTCCTCTAGTACTCTTGCAATGGGAGCATCACTCTAGAGAAGAGGCTACTTGGGAGAGAGAAGCCGAGGTCCGCGAAAAGTACCTGCACTTGTTTACCTAAGGTACATAAATTTCGAGGACGAAATTCTTTTAAGGGGGAGGATGTAGAGTCCTGAAGTTAAATTCTCTATTTCTATGTTAATTATTAAAGGTATTTTAGTCTTTTATCATATTTTATGTTTATATAATTATGTCTAATTGGTGGGGTGTGATCTAGGCTTGATCAAAGTTGTGAAGAGAAGGATGCTTTAGTATGCCCTGAACTTTAGGAAGCCCCAGCTTTGTCCCCCAATCAGTAAATTGGACTAAGTATCAAAATTACAGAGCACCGATCGCTCGGTCTCAAGAGGGATCAATCGGTCCACAACCGATCAATCGGTATCGATTGACTGGTTAACTAATTTGTATGGGGATTTTGTCCAGAGAGGTGATTTTTGACCGATCGCTCGGTCATAACCACCGATCGATCGGTCTTTTGCATTTTACAGATTTTCATTAAGGGCTTTTAGGTCTTTTGGCCCTCACCCCTTGGCTATGTAAGGCTTGCTTGAGCCTTGGGTCCACACACACCATCTTTAGAGATATTTTTGGTAAAAGAAGAGAGAAAACCTAGGGTTTCTAAGACGGTTTTGCTTGGTGAAGGTGGATATTGCTCTTCGAATGAGGAGAAAGCTTGGAGATCTTCCCCAAATCATCTTGAGAGCGGTTTGGATCCAAGAAAAGAATTCCTAAAGTCGATACCCCTTCTAACTCAACCCTATTTAGGTGTTTTGTATCCTTAAACTACACTATGTATAGATTATCAAGAGATTACATGAAAAAGCATGGATTAAGAATGGAAATATGAATTTAGGACAATATACTCTCTAATCTAGCTTTGATATTATTATGAATATTGATTTGGCATGAGAAATGATGGATTAGTGTTGGATTTGCATGATAAGTAAGGATGTGGAATGAATTTGTATTTTAGAAGCTTAAATTAAATTATGCATTATGTTTATGGAATATGGTTGTATGGAAATGATGATGAATGGGCTAAAATGGAGAATGGATGAATGTATGGATTGGTGAAAGGTTTGGAATGGATGAATGTGGTTGATGAATGAGTAGTGATATGGTTTTGGAATGTGAAAATGGGAAGGGCATGGTATACATAATTAATGCATGGTATGTGTTTGTGGAAATGCCTAAGAATACTAAGTATGGAAAGTGGTAATATTGAAAGGCTTGCGTATGTATAATAAGGTATGCTATGATGAATTATGCTTAAAATTATGTTAGAAATGTTAACATGAATATGCAATGAAATGAAGTATGTTTTGATAATGTTATGATTATTCAAGTTGCATGGTGATTGATATTCGGGTAGGCCAATACTTAGAGGAAGTCCTCCATGTCGGGAATTCTCTAACTAGGGAGATGTAACCTAGCGGAGTTTCTTGACGGAAGATGGAATCTAAGTGATGACTAAAGTCGGATGTTAATCACGACACTCAAGCACAAGTGCACATGTGTGATAGGTTACAAGTCTCATGTGTACACGAGCATGGACACGGACATTGCATTGACTCTGAATCACAAGGACAAGGACAAGTATAAGGACACTGAATTACAAGGACTCTAAACACTGAATTACAAGTACAAGGGCTCTGAACACTGAATTACAAGTAAAGGACAAGAACATTGCATGGTTTTACGAGG
>CM026569.1:30656907-30679407 GCA_015143295.1 Tetracentron sinense | reverse complement strand
TGATGGTCTAGGGTGTTGGGGTATTTATAGACTAGGATCTTATCCTAATCCTACTCCAACTTGATCTTATCTAGGAGGATTAACAATAACGTTTATTATTAATTAAATAAACTCTTACTTAATCTATAACTACTTTAGTTATAGTAATTTTATTAATTAAAGAGTCTCTATTATAAGAGGATTCTTTAATTAAAAAGGATAAGTAAATATCCTACACCAAAGTAGGAAACCTAGTCAAAATAGGAATCCACAAGGGGAGGCGTGAGCTTCTATGGGGCGTGAGATTTGAGGAGTTACAACTCCTTATTGTAATCTAATTACAATAACATCTTAATCCTAATTGCAATTCAACACTTGGATTTTAATTCTATAATAAAAGGAATTATATTTCAATAATTATTCAATTAAACAAATCTTAATCCAATTAGGATTCCTCAAGTGGGCGTCCCACCCTAGGGTTTAAACCCATGGGCTTTGGCCCATATTAAAGGTCCATTTTAATGGGTTTATGGATATGGGTCAAACCCATTTCCCCTTTAATTATGTTAATCAAATAATTACTAAAATAATCCCTTAGTTTAAATTAACAATTAATTTAAATAATAGATTAACTATTAATCTATTTAATTAAATGATTAACTTTTAATCACTTAAAATAGTTGATTAACTTTTAATCAATTATTGAGCTTGTATTTTTTATGTGAGTACCTCCAAAGATTGCTCTGGGACATTCTTACCCTAGTTTATTCAATGTTATCCCATTGACCCTAAATGGGAATTACATCAGAATTGCAAGTGACGTGAGATATCCATTTTGCAATTAAATCTCAGTGTATGAACAATAACGCCACATGAACTTTTAAATTTGATTTATCCTTCCAAATACATTATCCCTAATGGGTCTTCGAGATTGACATACTATCTAACCCATAGCCCATTGCAAATCATCCGAGTTTCCAAGACTTATGATTAAGCCATGAAAAACAATTTCTCATGAAAAACATTTTAAAAAAATTATTTTATAAGTATAATACTTTTTAATAAAAGTATATTTCAAAACTTATTTTGTTTTCAAAATCACCTGCGCAGGATTTGAACTTAATCAACTGTCTTACCCGGAACTTGGATAATCTCTCAAATTAATGAGCATGGATTTCTTGTTTGAAATTCATCATGACTCGAACAACTTTCTGACTATCCAACTGTCACTGTATTGTATTCCCTAAGTTAGAAAATACGTTGGTGAAATCAAAACAGTCAGATCACTGCCCAGTCATAGATGAACTCATCAGATCTAAGGATCATCGAAACCGTTCAATGTGAATGAGAGACCAACTATCTGATAGTATGTTTATGCAAGAGGTCTCTCATTGAATGCAATCAGCTAGTGCACATTTAAGCACCCATATGCTAATTTGTAGTCTCCACTACAATAGTTCGAGATAAAACTACATCTCAACTATTGAGAACATCTTAGTATTCTGGCAGTCATATAAGTGAAGTGCCCAGCTTTACCCACAGCTGTGACTATATAAAGTATAAGGAACCGGAAAGTTATATCTACCTGTGATAATCTAATCACATAACTTTCCTACAATATATCTTATGGACCTTTATTCGATATCTCATATCGTATAGATCATCTCATGATCATGGTCAATTACCCATAATGAATACACAATAGATTAAGAAGAAACATTAATTAATCAAATTAATAAGGTTCTAACAATCTAAATGACTTTTCTGGGTATCATGTTTAACAAGGAGGAACTTATTCCCAATCCATTCCATTATTTTGTCATCAACAAAAATGGGGAGATTGTTAGCCTATAGGTTTTTACCTTATGTCTCCATAATGATTTTGATGATAATACAATAATGTAATGATATTTTATGTTATTAATGTCTCTTTGAGTTTATGTGAAATTCAATATACTAAAAGCATTAGCAAGTCATTCAAGGAAAAAACATGAAAAAGACTCCATCTATTGAGAAGATTCAAATCTAGTTAAAGTCAAGCCATTTGATCAAATTTGATCAAATGTGGTTATTAAAGATCATATCAAAAGCCAAAGTCCAAGTCGGATCATCAAGAAGATTGAAGGTGAATCATGAAGCTAAATGAAAATTTGATCAAGATCAAGCTAGAAGAATTGAAGACTCTCCAAGAAGGTTTAGTAGTTTATTTTTCAGTGAGTGCTTAGGATTTATGTAAGAAATCTTCAAAGTTTGGTTGTTTGAATGCTTAATAATTAGATTGACGATATGTGCCTTAAGACCCAATTGAATATCAATCTAAGGACCTAAAACAAGATAATTATCTTGATTAAGAAAATGTAAAAGACCAAGGAATTATGCCCATCGAATTGGTTAAGCAAAGAAGAGTTTTTCCAGAAAAATATAGGGTGGAGTCAAATTAGACTCATCGACGAATGAAGTTACAGAAAGTTCTATAACTTTTTTGTCGTGGAACTTGTTGACGAATACAAAGAGTCCATTCAGACTCATCGACAAATTCATGTAGTAAAAGCCAAAAATAGCCTATAACGGCTAGTTTTCAACGACTCTTTTGTTTTAGATGATGTCTCCAACGGTTATAATTGAACAAGAGGTATAAATAAAATTGATTTATGAATGAAATTAAGAACTTCAATACTTCCAATAATTCAATTCATTACTCTAAAGCTTAGATTTCATATCTATTGAGTTATAACCTAGAAATCCCAAATCCGAGTGATTGAGCTATTCAACTCTTATCTTTGATGGATTCATAGTGAGCTTTATTGTAACATCAAGCTCGTGTTAAGGAGCAAAAAGTTATTGTAAAACACTTCTATACAAGTGTGAAATCAAGATGTCCGTAGGAGTCTTGTCCTTTAAGTGAGGAGCTTTGTAAGGTGTGATCTCCACCTGTAAACAGATTGGGAAGAGTTGGTCACTACCCGAAAAATTGACTAAGTCCAGGGAGGATTGTTCCTCGCAAGGTTTGATCTTGGCCCATAAGAGAGATTGTAAAGGTTTGATCTTCACTCGGAAGAAGATCGTGCGTTTGAGTAAAATGTCATGAATCCTTGAGCGGGAAAGCTTAAGGCGGGTTGACGAACCTTGTGAACAAACTTCTTGTGTTTGTATTTTCTCTCTCTTCTCTTTATATTCTTGCTTATATTGTTTGAGTAGAATTGCATAGTTTCTAATTCTTTTTAAATAGCTTTAGTTGAAATTCTGCTTAAAGAATTAAGAACAATTTTTAAATTGTCATAGACCCTATTTACCCCCCTCTAGGGTCCAATCCTTGGGCAACATATTATACGTCGATACATGTATGATATGTGTAATACGATAAAAATACACCTATTTAAACGGTGATCTCCCTTAAAAGTATTATAACAGTACTATATAGGTATAATACGAGTGTTTGGTAACTATGCTGATTAGCCATTTTTACGCATACCAAGTATTTCAAATACCAGATGGGCATGTTTCAAAATAAACAACATTTTAATTTCTCCAGTGGAAAAAACTGTAGTTTTTACATATTTCTAAACATGTATAGGAAAAAATTATGGTTTGGATCTCTTGAGAGTTAAAGCAGGTGTCATTGCCACCAAACCCAAAGCCCCCTTTTCATCAGTGCCAATGGCAAATCATTTGTGTTCTTCCTAGGGTTCTTTCCTATGGCTATAAGTGTTTAAAGGTCAGGACCAAATCGTTTGTATGAATTTATCAGTTATAAACATCTTGTAAAGTCTAGTTTTGGATTGGCTAATTCTGTAAGACAAACCATGGTTAAAGGGTGTCTCAATCCAAGAAGCTTCAAGTGCTAAAAGTAAAGTGAAAACAAAGGAAAGTTGTTGATCATGTGTCGCAAACATGCCTAAGAATGGTAAGTGACATAGATGACATCTACCCTAAGAGGAACTGACCTAGACAATGTCTGATATACCTTAGGTGGTTAGAAACAAGCCATGGTAGTTAAAAATCAAATTTTGGGCAAATTTCTTGTTGGTGGTTCAAACCATGATATGGGTATTCGAACCATGCAACCAAATTTGTATGGGGAAAAATTCCAGTGTTTGGAGTTGTGTGGAGTTCAAACCCCCACATGGCCGTTCGAATGCCCAAGTGGTGATTTAAACCACCACCACCTCGGGGGTTCGAACCACCCTACGTGTTCTAGACTAAAGTGCAAGTTTTCATCGAAAATCCTTTCGACTTGCTTTGTTGGTTCTCATTGTTCATGAGATAAGTCTAAGTCTTTGTTTAAAATGAATTAAACCCCTCAAATTTCCTGTGAGTATAAACTTGGTTGACACGTGCCAAAACCTTTGCAAAAAGGAGATCAGTCCCTGTAATGGATCGTGGTTATTGTGGTCGGATAAATCCAGAACCACCTAGGTGGAGATCGATCGAGAGATTGTGGTTGCTGACTTTTGAGATGAGCACAATCTGCTGTTGGTAGATCACGGTGGCTTGCGAGCGCATAGTTGCTTATTGAAGCGTAGAGGACCGGTTTGCCGATAATCGTTGTGTCGAGTCAAGTTGGGTACAGTCTGAGTCTGTAAGTATTTGTTGTTTTTTCTCTTAGTTAAATCTCTTTCATCTGGACGAGGTCCTGTGATTTTTCTCGAGAGGGTTTTCCATGTAAAAATCTTAGTGTTATGGTTTGTGTGCTTGTGTAAACGTTTGTTTAACGTTTCTGCAACTTTAATTAAAATTGGTAGACAGACCTTAAGAAAACCTACTCACCCCCTCTAGGTCTTGATTGATACATAAATGAGTAATTTCACAGCTGTACAAGAGAACTTAGCCTTCAAACATTCAAGCCATAGGGAAGAATAAAAACGATTTTGGTTCCATTGGTGCCTATCTGAAGTTTGTCAAACATCATTTGTGCCTCAAAAATCTCTTCTCTGTTAAGTAATTTCATGTACGCCTAGGTCTTTTCTTAAAAAAATCTGATACGTGCCTCTATTTCATATTATATATATATATATATATACATAGAGAGAGAGAGAGAGAGAGAGATGATATGAGTGGTTCGAGGTAGTCAGAACCTCCATTAATGCCTCTTCGAGGGTGTAAATCTCATAATGTCCTCTAGGAATAAATTACGTTTATCCATATCCATATCCAAAATACATATTACATTCTCTTATTTATGACATTCCAAAGGAGCTATAAAAACGGAAATACAAGTAAATAATGCTAGTAATTATTAAAAGAGATAAGGAAGACTAAAGAGGTGATACAGTGCGTGGAGTACACATCATTCAATTTCCCTAGAAACAATCATTGTCCTCGAAGGTGTTTAAGAACCTCCTGATCCCACACATAAGACCAATTCCTTCATTTATCCATCTGTTGAAATCACAAACACAACACATCCACTGGATCCTTGCTTTAATAAGTACATCCATATCATAATTATATATAAATATAAAAAAGAAGAAAGAGAGAGAATATATGGTTGGTTCGAGACAACTAGGACCTCCATTGATGCCTTGAGGAGGCAAACCTACTAATGTCATCTAGGAACAAATTACATTCATTCATATCCAAAATATAGATTACGTTCTCTTATACAGGGGCGGGGCAGAGCCACATGGGGCCAGGGGGGCTGAAGCCCCCCCTAAAATTTTGAAAAAATAAAATTCCTATAGTTATTAATAGGGGCGTAACTTGGGAGAGAGGCAGAGCCACGGAGACGGGCGACTCTAGCCCCACCTAAACTTCTAAGAAAATATATTCCTTATAAATGAACATAAACAGACACGATGGCAAATGAATTTGGCCCTCAAAAAAAAAAATTGGGGCCTACACTCCCGAACCCAATTGTTAGCCCCCTGCAAGAGAATCCTAGCTTCGCCCCTGCTCTTTTTAATTGTGGATTTTTTATGCCTAAAACATAGGGCTGTATTTTATTATTGATGTTCATTAGCAAAGGTTCCTCCATGACTGATAGTCGGGAATGGGTGGTATACTCTTTGTTTTAATGGTGGGGTATCTACCTTTCCATGATTGTAATGTTATGGAAATGTATAGGAAGATAAGCAAAGGAGATTTCAAATGCCCCCACTGGTTCATACCTGATTTAAGAAAGCTACTGTTGAGAATCCTGGATCCTAATCTTTGCACAAGAATCACTGTGGCTAAGCTCATGGAGAATTCTTGGTTTAAAAAGGCATCATCATTAGCATCTTTGTATTTGCATCTACATACACAGTACAATCACACAGTCTATCTTTGTCCAGGTAGATGGCAGAACCTTCAGAGATTGTTAAGGGCCGCTACTTCAAGTAGTGCCCAAGGCTTTAGTTTCCTTTTTTTTTGCGTTGAGTCATTAGGAACAAAACAAATTTCAGCCAATCCTAAGGTGGGAGCTAAAAATGCATGAAAAGTGTGAATCTTCCCCCCTTTCAAGGCTCAGGTAAAGTTGGGCATGAATGGAGCCTTGATTGAGAGTAAGGTTGGGGCTGTTTTGGAGTCCAAATCTTGTTATTGAAGCTATCCTACGACACTTTGAGCCATTGGGCCAATCGGGCCCAAAACAAAAATTCAAAGTGCAAAATGGGGTGTCTACACCAAGCACGCCCTCATGTCAGCAAGCCCAGTTTACCCTGTAAATTTTCATAAAAATCAACAGCTAGTGCCTATAAAAATTTGGTAGAATAGATCGGACTCCCAAAGCATAAACAATTTTGAGCGACCTAGCTTTAGATATGCGCTCGAGTGTCGGAATCGCTATTATTCTATATCTCTGGAAAGGAATCTAAGCGACCTATGACCCTGTAAATTTTCATAAAAATCAACAGCTAGTACCTATAAAATTTTGGTAGAATAGATCAGACCGCCAAAGGACAAAAAAAATAATTTTGTGCGACCTGGATTTAAATAGGCGTAGATATGCGCCCGAGTGTTAGAATTGCTATTATTCTATATCCCTGGAAAGGAATCTAAGTGAATGACCATGTAAATTTTCATAAAAATCAACAACTAGTGCCTATAAAAATTTGGTAGAATAGATCGGACCGTCAAAGAATAAATAAACAATTTTGCACGACCTAGCTTTAGATAGACGTAAATATGCGCTCGTGTGTCGAAATCGCTATTATTTTATATCCTTAGAAAGGTATCTAAATGACCTTTGACTAGATAAATTTCATAAAAATCCACAGCTAGTGCATAAAAACATTTGGTAAAATAGATCGGACCTCCAAAGGTATAAAAAAAAATAATTTTGCACGACCAAGTTTTAGATAGGTATAGATATGCGCTCGAGTGTCGGAATCGTTATTATTCTATATCCCTGGAAGGTATCTAAGCAAATGAATCTGTAAATTTTCATAAAAATCAACAGCTAGTGCCTAAGAAAATTTGGTAGAATATATTGGACCGCCAAAGGAATAAAAAAATAATTTTGTACGACCTGGCTTTAGATAGGCGTAGATATGCACCCGAGTGTTGGAATCGCTATTATTCTATATCCCTATATATATATATATAACCTTCATCCAGTTATAGAAATTGAAATACAAGTAAATAACTCCTAGTAACTATTTAAAAGATAAGGAAGACAAGAGAGGTGATATAGTAGGGGGAGTATATTTGAAACACATCATTAATGATACAAACTTAACCAATAAGCCAAAAGCCCTAAGACTGATGGAACGCATCAAATTAAGCCATTTATTTATTTAAGAACATAACAAATCATCACCATTTCGCATCTGACGTCTTCAGCAGCTCTCACTCTAGGTAGCTTTCACTCTAGTGATAGGTAGCCCTTTGCCTTTCTTGGGATGACTCACACGCTGCTATAGGTAGCTGATCATTACGCAATTTAATTATTTCTCATAGTAATAATTCTGTAGAATAATACTAGTAAATGTGTCGAACCTCTGAGGACTACGCTGGTTTCGTTGCCTTTTATCAAGATTAATTCTAACTAATGAGTAATAGGATTAATTGATTTAATTGATTTTAACCTAATTAAATTATCAGATTTTATTTAACCTAATTACTAAGATCTTTTGGTTATATATCAGTTAGAGAAGATTTAGGGTGTTTGAATCCACCACTAGCTTTATAACTAATCTTACTTTGATTTTATTAAGACCTCTTGAATTGCAAACATTACAGTGAGAGTGATGACACGTCTCCCCTCAACTGATTAAGAAAAACACAAGGGATTATATCCTAGGTAAATCTTATCTTCGGTTGGCATGAGTGATACACATTAAACTAAGGTAGTGAAATTATTTGTCTTCCCTTAGCATAAAATATCTTTGGATCTAATTTCTTGATCTTTTAAACCATTGCATAAAACTTATATTAAAATTCTACCAAAAATTAACACAAGTGGGTTCAATTCCAATTTCCTAACACTTAAGACAATGAAAAAAATTTCATTGAAATCAAATTTAAATCCAATAAATCCGGTTGTTAAAACAACCCTCTCATTATACAATCAATGTCATACAAATAAGAAATCTAAATAAAAATAAAGAACGAGACAGTTACTTGGCTAGAGTTTCATTGAAACCCTATGATGGAAAGTTAGTTCATCGTGAAGGAGGAGATCATCATCTTCATAAACAAAAGCAAAGAACTCATCCTTTTAGCTTCCTTGATCTCCAGAGATTCTTTTCGTCAAATCCCAAAATCTCTACATTCTTTT
Source organism: Tetracentron sinense (assembly GCA_015143295.1). Classification (NCBI taxonomy): domain Eukaryota; kingdom Viridiplantae; phylum Streptophyta; class Magnoliopsida; order Trochodendrales; family Trochodendraceae; genus Tetracentron; species Tetracentron sinense. The sequence continues at coordinate 30,670,730 of CM026569.1, read as the reverse complement.
CTTATGACCAATGACTCTCTTATTTGAAGAGAGAGAATCCTTATTAATTTAGAAATCCTAATTGAGGTCAAACTTTTCTTTTTTTCTCTCTAAACTCTCTTAAGGTTGAATGTGGATCAAACCGTCACTTATGTAGGCAATAATTAAGGGTGATAGGCAAACCGAACGAGCCGAGTAATAGGGTGTTCAAGCTCGGCTCGCTAATTTTTACTCTTGTTCGAGCTTGGCTCGAACTCAATTCATACATTAGTTATCTTGTTCGAACTCGGCTCGTAAGGGCTCGTGAACATATAAACGAGCTTGGGCTTAGCTCGGAATTCCTTCAAGGCTGCGAGTTGAGCTCACTTTTAACGAGCCTAATGAATTTTAAATTATTAAAATTAAAAAAAAAATCTTTTGAAATTGCTATCAAGCCAAGCCGAGCGGAAATGGGGAGTAGCCAACCCATGTGTTCCTTCTCATTGAGCCTAACCGAGCCAAGAAGTGAGAGTGGCCATCACGTTGAGTGTTTCTCTTTTGTGAGCAGTTACTTTATATAGCCAACCTACTTGGTGTCATTCTTCTCCTAACCTATGTCGACTATATTAGGTCTCACATCACACTTTTTTTTGTTTTGTTAACAACACTGTCAAGACCAGAAGGTGTTATTGTGAGAAAGGTTGCGGGACACACACTCATGGCCACACCACCGTGATACACCCCACACTCACACCCACACCCACACATCCACATCGACGCACATATTCACACCCACACACACACATGACACACCCATACCCACACACAAAGCACACTCACCCTCACCCTCACCCTCACCCTCACCCTCACCCACACCCACACCCACATGGCCACACCCATACATTATTTTTATTTACTTAACTAATAAAGTAAATATATACATATATTTATTTTTAGTATTTAAATAAATTATGTATATTATATATATATATATATATATATATATATATATATATATATTTAAATATATATATATGTATATAATCGAACCGAGCTTTTAACGAGCCGAGCCCGAGTAGTTCACGAACATTTTGTTCAATAACCACCCCTACAATAATAGAGTTGCAAAGTGTTTAGAAGTGTTAAAAGCATTATTCACGTAACACTATTCACCCTATTTATAGTTTTGACACTGAATTGTGAATAATTCTAGAGAGCTCAATTTTTATCGAATTGACCTGAAATTTGAAACATAGCTACTTTAGGTCATTTAGAATCTACCCGAAAAGTTTCATAAATTTTGGATAAAGGAAAATAACCAAAATATCTCTCCATTGATAGAAATGCGATTTTGGCCAATCGATCCATCAAAGTAGATTTCCGCGATTTTGCTCTCTTTTATTCTTCTATCTTTTGCTCTTCTCATTTCTGAGATTATTATGAGTCTTTGAAGCACTAATCTATTATTTTATCTTCTTTTTCTCGCATGAACCTGAAAAAGATAAAAACAACCAAGTACCGTAAAATAGTTTAAAATAAAACTCTAAAGGATTAACAAGTTAAGTTTGAGGTGCTTAAATGTATAACAATTAGCAACGATCAGTAGCCCTCTCTGTGACGACACTCACTCTAATGGCAGGTAACCCTTTTCTTTAATTTTTGAGATGGCTCTTACTCTGCTCTAGGTAAGTACCTTTTTCGTGACTCAAACTCGAGACGTAGTGGCTAGCTTTGATACCAAATGATACAAATTTGGCCAACACGCTAAAAGCCTTGAACTGGTGGAACACATCAAATCAAGCCTTTTTGCTATTTAAAGACCATATTAGACAACCACGCTTTCACATCCGACTTCCTTAGCGGCTCTCACTTTAGGTAGCTTTTCAATCTGGCGACCTATATCCATGTTACCTTCTAGGGACGTCTCACACTCTACTCTAGATATCCCTCTCCGCGGTGGTTCTCACTTCGGCGGAAGTCAGTTTTGATATCAAATGATACGGAGTTGACCAATGCATTAAAAGCCCTAGGACTGATGAAACGTGTCAAATCAAGTCATGTATCTATTTACGACTGTAACAAAATTTCAGTTAGTTTCAAATTTAGGGTTTTGTTAGGTCTTAGTTAGGGTTTCATACCATCGTTTGATGTCATTTTAAGGATTTTAGAGCGCTCGATTCCCCAACTTAGCAACCAATCACTGTTGTTAACCTGCTGCGGTGATTCTATCAAATCAGATCGTTGATGTGAATCACTATGAATTGCCACTGTGTTCAAATGGCTATTTTAGATTGCTGCGGGTACAATTCTTTTTGGGATCGTCAACGTTTGTACTCAGGGAGGATTTGGGTTACAAGATTGGTTATAGCTTGTCAACAGCGTTTGGTATGAAAAAAACATTAACATAACTGTTAACAAAACATAGTCTCTAGAAATTGGATGATTTATGTAATATCCAACTAGTTTACTGTAATTAACTCTTGGTAAGCAATGATAAGAAGTTTATTTTTGTTTCTTCTATGTTTGAGCTCGGGTTGGATTCGGGCTGGATCTGTCAGGATTTTAATCCAATCCGATTAAAAAATATTGACAGATTTGATCCGAGATCTGTCGGATTTTGAATTGTCCAATCCGAATTCGAATCTGATTATATATTCAAGATCCAAATATTCCGGTCTAATTAATATTAATATTTTAGAATTCAATATTTCAATTAAATAAAAAATATAGTTAATACTATAATATATTTATAAAATTATATTATTATATAATATAATCGGATTGGATCGAATTGCTATAGATCCAAATCCAATCCAATTATAATTGGATTCAACATCTCAAATTCAAATTTGTATCCAACCCGACAGATGTATAATAGGATTAGGGTCCCATCTAATCGGATCAGTCAAGATCCGATCCATTGATAGTCCTAATTTGAGCAAATGATATTTAAGATTTTTGGAGGAATGTGATGTCGCAAATGATATATTTTCGCTTAGGTTGTATAATGTATGTGAATATTACATTTTATTTTTTTTGGTTGAAGTGATATCATGTATCTAACACACACTTTAAACACACACAACCAGACCTAAGGTAGCCGCTAAGGTGCCATAAGGGTAAGTCCAAGCAACCACTCCAAAAGGCCTGTTTTAAGGAGGGTTGATGGGCCCTTATACACTCCTGCGTAGTCCACTTCACAACCAATGTGGGTCTAAACCCAGGATACACCCAAACACATGCGGTAACAAAGCCAAATTGGTTTTTTTGGTTGAAATGATATCATATAACTAACACACACTCTAAACACACACAGCTAGACCTAAGGTAGCTGCTACGGTGCCATAAGGTTAAGTCCAATGTGAATATTACATTAGATAGTAAGTAATCTTATGCACTGTCAAAGCTAGATTTTGCTAAGCTAATTTTGCAAGTACAGTGCTGCAAAAGTGTTGAACAATGTCCATCATTATAAAAAAGTATAGTGCTGCAAGAGTGTTTGTGAGGGGAAAAATACCGGACGGACACGCGTCAGCAGCAGCTTCTTCCACGTTCTGGTTTACTGGTAGAAGGTTGGAGCGGAGGGTGTGGCACCCTGACCTGTACTCCGATGGTAAAGTCAGTAGGGGTAGAAGATGATGAATAGTAAACGCAAGAACAATCACTGAAAAATACGCAAGACACTAAAAGCCCTGAACGCGTCTTCTCGGATCTGGGTTTCTGAACAACTGTCCTGTGCACTAAAAATCACGGGGTTTTTATAGGGCAAGGTTGGTATGGCCATCGATGACCATGGATGGCCATAGGTGTCCATACCACGTGTCTTTGCACTCATTGCCAAATATCTTGCACATATCTGCCGCCGGTTGCATTACACGTGAGAGCCTCCTATAAGTCCAATCGGACGGGATCGGACGGTACGCAGAAGTGACCAGCATTAAATGCCAAGACAGTGCTTTCGGCACGAAACGACACGTTCGGCACGCTTGTCGGAATTATGGATCGCCTCCTGATCACTTCCTCCTACGAGTCGGTCTCGTTATTGACTTAAGCTCGGTTACGACGTAGATGCCTTAAAACACAGCACGACATCGTTGTCAGTGAGACAACGGACTCGTTGTTCGCGTAACGACAATCGACGTTGTCAAGAGCACAACGCTCACGTTGTGCTTCAGACAACGAGCTCGTTGTCGAGACCACAACGGAAACGTTGTTCCTCGTGAGAACAAAGATGTCGCAATGCGCACAACGGGATCGTTGTACGTCAGACAACGTGTGACCCTTATATTTTAAGCATGTGGCCCCAACTCGTGAACACGTGTCACTTTCGTGAACAAAACGACAAAAACGAGCTCGTCCCACAACGCTGAGCTGGTACACGAATTTTATCCGTTACAATTTGCCCCTTTATGATGCTTGGAACGTAGTTCGAAGCGTCATAAACGAACAAAAAGATCATACCTGGCACCACTCCGGAAGGCGAAACGTTGCGTGCTTTAAACGCTTATTGAGAAGGTCGACCGTTCACGCCAGCTGGTCACGCGTGCGAACCGTCGCGTCTCTTCAATGCGGACAGGCTGTCATCATCACCGATTTAAATTTCGAGAATGCTTTAATGACCCTGACGGTTATCATACTCGGTGAAAAGACGATCTTGCCACTGCTCTTAATTCCGTAGATACAGGTGTACGCCTCAGATGAAGGGTAATGGTGTACTTTCGCAAACCAGAGACGTCTATAAAATCCCATCGAATCCTCTCTCTCTCCCACCCTGTTTCATCAAGCACTGTTACTCTGTCGAATCTTCTTCTTGCCCGAAAGTTCATCTTCCTCAAGCTCTTCAACGATCTTTCTGAGTTTTTCAGTTCGGTACGCCCTTCACCCCTATCTCTTATTCTCTTACTGTTTTTCCATTTCTCTCTTCTCTGGTTCCCAGTGTGGTTTTGCTCTGCGCATACTCTTTTGTTCTTGTCCCTCTTTCCGATTTCTCCTTACCACCATGGCTGCCAATGTCCCCGTAGAACCTGCTAGGATAGAGGGAGTTAGAGGCCCTTCTGATGACGAGGCCAGTTGCACAGGTAGCGCACCTCATGGTGCCTACATTGAAAAATCTTCAGTTCTGCGCCAATTCCAGTTGGCGCATCTGAATCGTTACAGGGAACGTTTCGACTTCCCTGCCGATGTCAATCTCCATTTCATGCGAGATGATGCCATCATAGACAGGCGCTCTGCCTGTACCGTTGTCTACCTCTCCCAGCTTGAGGCTGGCCTTCGCTTCCCTCTTCATCCTGTCTTGGATGAAGTTCTGTCCACCTTGCAACTTGCACCGGGGCAAATGCACCCGGGCTTCCACAAATACATGTCCATGATGATCAAATTCATCAAGGACGGGTACCCCATAGAGGCTAGGCATCTATTCCACTTCTGTCATGCCGTCAGATGCCGAGGCAATGACGACGGTCTGTATTCCTATTTCTCGTGGAACAAGAAACCCTACTGCCCAGAGCTCGTCTCGGGCATCCTTGACAGAGAAAGGAAATGGAAAGCCACTCCATTCGTCGTCTCTGACGGCTGGAAGGCAGAGAATTCCTCGGTCCCCAACGTCTTCCGAGTGGAAGCAGGTATACTACTAGTCATCCGTTGTCCGTTGTGCGCCATTGTCCTGACTACGTTCTCGTTGTACACTGTATCTTCTCGTCCTGCTAACTTCCTCGTTGTACTCACTTTGCTTTCTCTTGTGTGCAGTGGACCCAAAGAAGTTTCCATACAAGAAGTTGACCTCAGAGGAACAAGAACTTCTTACTGGTATCCGCCGTGCTCGAGGCGGGGAATACATTAGGTGGAAACCACTCGAGCTCGTCAGGCGGGGCTCCTCCAGTAACCCAGCAACTACTCAACAACAACCACAACAACAGCAACAGGGCGCCTCCCCCTCCGTACCTTCACCGTTCCCTCACCTACCCGAAGAAGAGGAAGAAGCAATGGCCGACTCAAACCTACCACCGCTAAGCAGGAAGCCGAGGTCTGCTCGCCCTGCAGTCCAGCCGCCTCCACCTCCATCATTGCCGAAGAAGAAGAAGAATCATTCTTCCAAGGGTACAGCGCCTGCTGACCCGAAGAGAAAGATGGCCGCCCCGGCCGAGCACGAGGCCAGGAAGAAGGCCAAGGCGGACAAACGCCCGGAAAAAGAGGTCGTGGTCATTGCTGCTCCTCCTCCAACAAGCCCAGGAGCCGAGGCGACATCGGCAGTGCCCGAGGTTAGCTCAGCGCCTGCCCCTTCTCGAGCTGCTGCTGCCCCAGCCGGTACGAGCTCCGCTGTCGTTGCCTTGGCGGCGACGGAAACTGGCACGACAAGTCTCCCGGCCAGTATGCTGCCGACCTCCGCTCCGGACTGGTCACCCGACTTCACTCGGTTCGGAGTGCCGACCGTGATTGAATCGGCGAAGAGCTCGAGGACGGCTGCCCGAGCTCTAACTTATGCGATGAGGCTCCCCAGGGACATCGCTGAGGTTGGCCAACTCCACTTAGCCGACCTGTCCTACGCCGCCTGTCAGTCCGTGGCAACAGTAAGCTTCTCCCTCCCTCGTCTTCTACCTCAATTGTTTTGAAATACTACTTCTTGTTATGCTAACGCCCAGACATCTCTTTGCAGATGAACGCGCTCGTGCAAGAGCTCTGCGATCGCAGCCAGGAAAAATACACTTAGCTGCGAGACGGGATCAACTACTGGAAAGACAGGACGGAGACGCTGGAGAAGACTCTTGTCGAGGAGAGACTCAAGACAGACTTCGATCTGTCTCAAGCCAAGGCCGAAACGACTCGTGCTGAAGTAAGGCTAGGCACTGCCACCAAGGTTAGGGAAAAGGCCGAAGCTGAGGCACGAGCAGCAAAGGAGGCCGAAAGGAAGGCCAAGCAAGAGACTGAGAATGCTGTTGTGCGCATCAGTGAGCTTGAGCATGTCTCCCAAGCTTTGGGTAGACAACTGGAGGAAATTGAGGTAGCCAGGTCGGCACTGGCGGAGGAGCTCGAGGAGGCCAAGAAAATTCAGGAGGACACCGAGAGGTCCGTGACCCTGAGACTGCAGCAGCACTACCAGTCTCAGCTGGACACGCTCTTGGATGAAGATCGTGCTGAGACCGAGAAAGAGGTTCTCGACTCGCTTCGCCAGCAAGGCCGCCTGAAGGAAGACAATGAAGAGGACGCCAGCACGTTCTCCGAGCTCCCGAGCAAGGAACTGATCGAGCTCGACAACGAGCCCGAGGTACAAGGCGTCGAGCTGCCTCACTTTCTTGAAGGTCCTGCACTCCTCCCTACCGAGCCATACTCCGAGCTTGCTGCCCCAGAGCTTCCTCCTGCTGCCGATGAAATTACTCCGGCGGAAGCCCCTATTGCTGAAGCCGTTGCTGAAGCCTCTACTTCTGCGCCTGCTACAACGGCAACAGAGCCTGACCTTGAGCTCGTCTGACCTGCTGCCCCTTCGATCTCCTGCTCCTCTGATCCCTTGCCCCTGTCTATGCTTCTGCTTCTCTTTCTTGTTGATGTAAATTCTCTTTTCTCCTATGGGAGGTTATCGCTGAAATAGGTTTTTGATATGAATGGATCACTCTTCTTTGCCAAATTTGCACTTCTTTTCACCTCGTAACATAGTATAACGCATACACACAGAATAAGAAAGAACACATCATGAGTAATTGAAACACTACGAGCAGAACACTATGAGTAAAGCGCTACGATTAAAGCACAACGAACAAGCACTGCTAGTAGAGCACTTCGATTAAGTACTTCGATCAGAGCACCACGAGTTACCACTACGGATAAAGCACTGCGATCGTTCACTACGAGCAAAGCACTACGATCGTTCACCATGACCAAAGCACTACGATCGTTCACTATGAGCAAAGCACTATGATCGTTCACTACGAGCAAAGCACTTCACCATGACCAAAACACTACGATCGTTCACCATGAGCAAAGCACTATGATCGTTCACTACGAGCAAGGCACTACGATCGTTCACTACGAGCAAAGCACTACGATCGTTCACTACGAGCAAAGCACTATGATCGTTCACCATGAGCAAAGCACTACGATCGTTCACTACGAGCAAAGCACTATGAAAAACTACTTATGAACAAGCATTGCGAGCAAGCACTGATCCAGGCACATCATTCGCGCGATTCACCGTGAATGCAATCTGATAAATAAAATTCATGAGACGAACGCAACGTGACTCAGTTCCGAAACACATGCTCAGAGGATGTCATTAGGTTAAGCCACTAGGTTTGCTCAGATGACATCCTTATATAAGCCACTCGTGTTCGTTGTGAGTACGTTGTTCAGTCAGAACTTTATTTGAATTACTTGCAAAACATTCACACTATTGCACTGATGAACTAGATAGTGAACAATGTAAACAATGATCGAGCACACAACGAGCAGGCACATAGTATAGCGAATCACATGTTGAAATATGAGCATTATGATTATGTAAGATCACTGAAAATACTTGTAAGCACAACGATGCATGTAAACAGCACATCTCAGATTCTATTGAAAGAATTGCCTCAGATTCATGATGTTCCAAGATTTTGAGATGAGGTTACCTTGCAAGTCTTTCAAGTAGCAGACTCCAGGACTCCCCAATCGTTCTACGATATAGGGCCCTTCCCAGTTTGGTCCCAACTTGCCACTGTTAAGCTCTCTCGTATTCTGGAACACTCTTCGGAGGACGAGATCACCGACCTGTAGCACTCTCCGTTGTACTTTCTTGTTGTAGGCTTTCCTCAATCGCTGCTGGTACCTCCTCATCTGAATGTTGGCATCTTCTCGTTTCTCTTCTAGCAGGTCAAGATGAATAGCCATGAGTACTGTGTTCTGATCTTTCTCTTCATCCCTCTTCTTGCTGTGCCAAGAACGCACTGTAGGCAAACTGATCTCTGTAGGGATGACAGCCTCCATGCCATACGCTAAAGAGAAAGGAGTTTCATTGGTAGGACTCCTTGGAGTCGTTCTGTACCCCCACAAAACGTTGTGCAGTTCGGTGGTCCACTTCCCCTTCGAATCTTCCAATCTTCTCTTCAAGGCATTGAGAATGCTCTTGTTGGCTGCTTCAGCCAATCCATTCCCTTCAGGATAATAAGGGGAAGAGAAGACGTGCTTGATCTTCAGCTCGCTGCAAAAGTCGGCAATCAGCCGACCTGAGAACTGCTTCCCGTTGTCAGTAACGATAGACTGCGGTATGCCAAATCTACAGATGATGTGCTCCCACAAGAATTTCTTCACCTCTTGTTCTCTGATACGTGCAAGGGGAACGGCTTCAATCCACCGCGAGAAGTAGTCGGTTGCCACCAAAAGGAAGATCAGATTCCCTGGAGCCCTCGGGAAAGGTCCCACGATGTCAAGTCCCCACCGCGCAAATGGCCAAGGTTGAGATACAGTGCTGAGCTCTTGAGCTGGAGCATGAATCAAGCGAGCAAACCGCTGGCACTGGCTGCACCTCTTCACGTACTTCTGAGCATCGGCCTGCATATAAGGCCAAAAGTAGCCTTGCCCCAGAGCTCGATGGGCAATGGTTCTCCCGCCCGAATGAATGCCACACATACCTTCATGTAGCTCAGCAAGTATCTTCTCCACGTCTACAGGATGAACACACTTCAGCAAGGGACCACCAAAAGATTTCCTGAACAATTCTCCTTGCACCAAGGTATAACGAGATGCCTTAAACTGAATGCGTCTTGACTCCTTCACACTGATAGGGAGAACTCCGTCCTTCAGATAAGCCACCAACCCTGTCATCCAGCTCGGGACTGGATTGACAAAGAACACTTCTCGCTGTGCCTGAAGAGCTATTGAAGGATACTCTTGAAACTCCATCAGGATAGCCCTGGGCTCGCCAGCCTGCACCATGGAAGCTAGATATGCCAAAGCATCAGCATGCCTGTTCTCATCCCTCCGGGTGTGCCTAATCTCCACAACGGTGAATGTTTCGCACAACGAACGAACGAGAGTAGCATACTGCTTCATCCGGTCGTCCTTGCATTCATAAACACCATTCACCTGATTCACCACGAGCTGTGAATCACAAAACACTCTCAACGTGGAGATCTGCAGCTCCCGTGCGCTCTCCAACCCAAGGAGTAAGGCTTCGTACTCAGCTTCGTTGTTGGAGGCAGTGAACCCAAGACGCGACATTTTCTGCACCTTGATGTTATCCGGGCTTACAAGCACAACGCCCAGTCCTGAGCCACTGAAATTGGAAGATCCATCTACGTATAACAGCCAACCGCTCCACTCCGACGACTCGGCCCCTTCCACAACGGCATCTTCGTTGTCAACTTCAATTGGGAGCTCCCGTAGATCAACAACCGTGTCCTCTGCCTCCTCTTCCACAGGGAAATCAGAAAGAAAACCCGCCATCGCTTGCCCCTTCTCTGAACTCCTGGCTCGATACTGGATATCGAACTCACTCAGAGCTACCGCCCACTTTGACATCCTTCCTGCCAGCTCGGGTCGTCCCAGCACGACTTTCAAAGGATACGTTGTGATGACAACGACAGAATGAGCATGGAAGTACGGACGAAGCTTCTCTGCAGAAAAGACAAGAGCCAGACACACCTTCTCGAGCTTGCTATAGTTGCTCTCTGCTTTGAGAAAGGTCTTGCTGATGAAGTAGACAGGCTTCTCCACGCCATCACAGCTCCTCACCAGGACGGAACCAAGGGCTTGCTCTGAAACAGACAAATAAAGATATAAGATTTCACCTGGCTCTGGCACTGAGAGGATAGGAGCTGACCCTAAATACTCTTTCAAGGCAAGGAAAGCTCGGGAACACTCTGGGGTCCACGCAAAAATGGAGTCCTTCCTCAACAGCTCGAACAGAGGCTTGCAACGATCGGATGACTTGGAGATAAATCGGTTGAGCGCAGCAATCCGGCCTGTCAGCTTCTGGATCTCCTTCTTCGACTTAGGCTCTGGCATGTCCAGTAAAGCACGGATTTGAGCTGGATTAGCCTCAATCCCCCGCTGACTCACAAGATAACCCAAAAATTTCCCTGAGGTGACTCCAAAGGTGCACTTCTCTGGATTGATCTTCAGATTGAAGGATCGCAGCACAGAGAAAGGTTCAGCAAGGTCTGCCACAAGAGCACCTCGTACTCGACTCTTCACAACGATATCGTCGATGTACACTTCAACCGTCTTGCCAAGGAGTGACCCGAACATGAGATTCATCAGACGTTGATAGGTGGCACCTGCATTCTTCAAGCCAAAAGGCATCACCCGATAACAGAACAAACCTCGCTCTGTTATGAAGGTGGTCTTCTCTCGATCTGCTTCCGCCAGTAGGATCTGGTTATAGCCCGAATAACCATCCATGAAGGATAACATCTCGTGGCCGGCAGTGGCATTGATGAGCCTTGTCTATCCTTGGCATGGGAAAAAAGTCCTTGGGGCACGCCTTGTTGACCCCAGTAAAGTCAATGCAGACTCCTCACCTTCCCATTCTTCTTAGGTACCGCCACAACATTGGCTATCCAGTCAGGATACTGCACCTCCTGAATGAACCCGAACTGGATCAGCTTGTCAATCTCCTCATTCACTGCATCATGATAAGCTGGAGCAAGCCTCCGAGGTTTCTGCTTCACTGGAGGGATGGCAGGATCGGCATTGAGGTGTGGCAGATAACTCCCGGATCGATGCCAGTCATGTCTTTGTGAGACCATGCAAAGACATCAAGATTCTGCCTAAGAAAACACAGCAACTCGAGCTCCTCCTCCGTTGTCAAGCTCGTCCCGACCCTGCAACACCTTTGGCTCTTCTTCCGTTCCCAATTGACGGCTTTCGTGGGCTCAACGGAAGGTCTGCACAACGATGCCTCCGAGCTCTCTTCCACAACGGGAACGACCTGTAACTGCTACGAAGGCACAACGGAAGCTGGAAAATCGCACTTCTGTGAAGCCAACTGATCACCTCGGATCTCCCGAGGCCCGTCCTGCGTTGGATACTTCAACACCTGGTAGTACGAGGACGGGACAGCCGGTCATCTCATGGGTCCACCAGCGACCCAAGATGGCATTGTATGGTGATGGCGCATCCAGAACAGAAAACCTGGTCTGGAGGACAACGGGTCCAGCCACAACGGGCAAGACAACGTCGCCTACAGGCTTCATCGAGCTGCCATCAAATCCATACAAGGGAGTCTGAGCAGGGATGAGGACGGAAGGATCCAGCTCATCTGAGTGAAAGCATGAAGGTACAAAATGTCCGCTCCACTCCCGAATCCACGAGCACTCTCCTGATGTCAAAGTCTCCTATTCTCATGGTGAGAACAAGAGCATCATAGTGAGGTTGGATCACTCCTGCCAGATCACGATCAGCGAAGGTGAGTGCCTGCTCAATGCTCCTGCTAGGCACTTACACCTGGCACACTGCGGCCTCGTGAGACAGCTTTCTGGCCTTTGCCCTGAAGTTCCTCTCCACATCAGCTTCAGGCTTTGCACGCAGCAAATGACATTGATCGTGCCCAAGAAGCTCCTCCACTGGTACTGGATTGTTGGCGGGTTCTCTTCCACGAGATTGGGAAATCGGCTCCCTGGTACGCTCCGCACCGCCGTTGTCAGGAGCGAGATACTCTCCCAAGTACCCCTCCTGAACAAGCCTCTCTAAGTATTCCCTCAGAATACGGCATCGGTTGGTGAGGTGACCACGGCACTTGTGATAATGACAGTACTCATGCACCCGTGGTCCGAGTGAATATCCGGCACCCGCCCTCAGCCCCGGCCACTCAAAGTATGGTGATCCTCCCATTGCACTCATGATGGTCGCCGGACTGACTGTGAAATTGATAGCGTGGGGCTCGATCTGCTAATAAGATCGCCCTCACTAGGCTGCACGCCTCTCTCGTGCTGTACTTGAGGCTGCACGCCCTGGCGGGTGATTACTGTTGCCTCGCATGCGGTATTAGGACGCAATGCTCCGTCATGCTCTGATGTATGGTGAAAATTTACCTCCAGCGGGCGCCAGATCCGGTTGTCCCGCTGGGTACAACACAACTTTTCTTACGATTCCTCGGTGGTGAGTCCATCAGATGTGAAGACAGTGATGCGCTACTCAATTCATCTTCGATGATACGGTGGGCCCTCCCCGACCACACCGTCTCTCCCCTTGGCTTGGTGCGGACACCACAAACGGAACCGTCCCTTCAGTACTACCGTATTGGTGCCATCGTTACATCAACTAGTCCATGCGACAGGATGGTAAGAGCTAAAGGCTGTAGAGATCAGAAAGGTCGGGAGGGATAGCATTATTGAAATCGGCGATCTGGAGCGTGCGCGTCAACATTGTAATATAGTGGACTATAGGTGAAACGCGAAAGAAAGTCCTCAAGATGCGGACCGGCTTCATCCAAAGAGAGAGAAGGCAGTATCGCAATGCCTCTTCTCATGATGAGAAGCGATCAATAAAGCCGATTTGCCGATCCAGAGGAAGTTGTGATGGAGCAGGAGGTAGTTCCGAAAAACTCGATGTGCTACGACCGGCTGTAGGGAAGCTTAAAATAAAGCATCATCATATGGAGTTGGAACAGCCACGCATGCTTGAAGTAAACAAAGATCCTGGTATCTGGCTTTCCAGTATACGGAGAAGGTCGGAGTTATGAACTTGGAAGGAAGATTCAGACTGGGGATAGCATCGTGAAAGAGAGTTCTACACCGTTTAATGGTGATGAGCAAGAGGGTCAGGAACCCTCCATTCACGTCTAACGCGGGAGCACGATTAAACACCACTCCTGGCGTTACCAAGTCTCATTTGGGGGGGGTGTCTGCAACTCCGGTACCCACTCTAAGGCCGATCACCTGCTCCTTCTCTGA